>RJWJ010009431.1:0-49961 GCA_004363605.1 Indri indri
AGGCTTTCTGGGTATTGGATGAGTTGACCCTAAAATTCACATGGAATTGCAAAGGTCACTGAACAGCCGAAACATGCTTGAAAAAGAACAGCAATGTAGGAGGACTCATACTTGCTCCCCAATTTGAAAGCACGCCTTAAAATCTGCAGTAATGAAAACACTGTGGTCCTGACATCAGGATAGAAAAATAGAGCAGTGGAATACAATGAGAGTCAACAAATAAACCCGTACATCTATGGTCAACTAAATTTAGACAAGATTTCCACAGACATTTCATGGAGAAAATATAGTCTCCTCAACAAATGGTGCTAAGACAACTGGATAGATATCTGCACGAAAACAATTATTTGGGCTCTATCTCAGACCATATACAGAAATTAACTTAAAATGGATCAAAGACCTGAATGTAAGACCTGAAAATATGAAAATCTCTGAAAGAACCATAGTATAAATCTCCGTGGCCTTGTATCAGGCAATAGTTTCTTAAATATGCTATCAAAATCATAAAGAACAAAAGAAAAAGTAGATGATTAGCCTTCTTCAAAATAAAAAACTTTAGGCCTTAAGAACACTATCAAGAGGCCGGGCGCGGTGGCTCACGCCTGTAATCCTAGCACTCTGGGAGGCCGAGGAGGGCGGATTGTTTGAGCTCAGGAGTCCGACACCAGCCTGAGCAAGAGCCAGACCCCGTCTCTACTAAAAATAGAAAGAAATTAATCAAACAACTAAAAATATGTAGAAAAAATTAGCCGGGCATGGTGGTGTATGTCTGTAGTCCCAGATACTTGGGAGGCTGAGGCAGGAGGATCGCTTGAGCCCAGGAGTTTGAGGTTGCTGTGAGCTAGGATGATGCCACGGCACTCTAACCCGGGCAACACAGTGAGACTCTGTCTCGAAAAAAAAAAAGAACACTATCAAGAAAATAAAAAGACCACCCACAAAATGGGAAAAAATATTTATAAATATTTGCATATATCCTATAATGTATATTATGGACAATGTATAATAGCTCTCTCAACTCAAGACCAAAACAATAAACAACCCGGTTAAGAAATGGGTGAAAGGGCGAGGTATGGTGGCTCACTCCTGTAATCCTAGCACTCTGGGAAGCTGAGGTGGAAGGATCACTTGAGGCAAAGAGTTTGAGACCAGCCTGGACAACACGGTGAGACCCCATCTCTACAGAATATGCATAAATTCTAAGGTATGTGAATTATATCTCAAAAAAATTTTCTAAAAGCATTTGCTTTTCTATATATTTCATTGGACAATCAAAAACCAAAATTAAGAACCTCACCATTAAATTGGAACTAACCAATCAACGCTTATGTGCACATATGGAAATAACACTCATCGGAAATGAAGCGGGTGGGAGGAGAGAGGAGGGGATGGGTAAATTCACACCTAATAGGTACAATGCACACTATTTGGGTTATGGGTACACTTATAACCTTGACTCAAATGGTACAAAACCAATTTATGTATCCAAAACTTTTGTACCCCCCTAATATTCTGAAATCTAAAAAAAAAGAAAAAGAAAACAATTGCATTTTAACTAGCCTCATAAAGGATAAAGTACATAGGAATAAATATAACCAAGAATGTACAAGACTAATACACTGAAAACTACAAAATATTACAGAAAGGAATTAAAGAAGATCTAAATAAGTAGAAATACATCTAGTTTCATGAATTAGAAGACTTAATATTGTTAAGATGGCAATACTCCGCAAAGTGATCTACAGAGTGAACAAAAAAAAGGCTATCAAAGTACCAATGCCCCCCTTTTTAACAGAAATTGGTGAACTGATCCTAAAATTTATATGGAATTGCAATGGAATAGCCAAATAGTCAAAACAGTCTTGAAAAAGAGCAACGATGTGGAAAAATTCACACTTCCCAATTTCAAAATTTACTAAAAAATCTGCAGTAATCAAAACTCAGTGGTCATGCCAAAAGAATACATATATAGAACTGAGAAACACAAGGAGAGTCTAGGAATAAAGCCCGTACATAGATGGCCAATTGATCTTCAATGACAGTGCCAAAGTTTCAATGGGAAAAAATAGTCTCTTCAAAAATGGCTCTGTGACAACTGGATATATTCATGCAAAAGAGTGAATTTGGCCCCTGCCTCATACCATATACAAAAATTAACTCAAAATTGATCAAAGACCAAATTATTAGAGTTAAAACTGTAAAACTCTTACAAGGAAACAGATGTAAATCAATGTGACCTTGGATTAGGCAGCACTTTCTTAATTATGATTATAATACCAAAAGGCATTGCAAGAAAAGAAAATGTAGGTGAATTGAATTTCATCAAAGTTAAAGATTTTTGTGCCTCAAAAGATGCTATCAAATAAGCGATGAGACAAACCACAAAATGAGAGAAAACGTTTGTAAATCACAAATCTCTTAAGGAATTAGTATCTAGAACATACATAGAACTCTCTCAACTCAACAGCAATACATATTTTGGAGTACTAAAAGTTTTCTTTTATTTTTGAACATGATGCTTCTAATTTTGACTGATACATCATACAGTCTGCTTCTTTGCTAGACTGAATGTTTGAAAGCTATTTTCCTAAGACTCCTGGACATGGGCAACAATTCTTTTTTTTTTTTTTTTTTTTGTGACAGAGTCTTACTCTGTTGCCCAGGCTAGAGTGCCGTGGCATCAGCCTAGCTCACAGCAACCTCAAACTCCTGGGCTCAAGCGATCCTTCTGCCTCAGCCTCCCGGATAGCTGGGACTACAGGCATGCGCCACCATGCCCGGCTAATTTTTTCTATATATTTTTAGTTGTTCGGCTAATTTCTTTCTATTTTTTTTAGTAGAGACGGGGTCTTGCACTTGGTCAGGCTAGTCTCGAACTCCTGACCTCGAGCAATCCTCCTCCCTCAGCCTCCCAGAGTGCTAGGATTACAGGCGTGAGCCACCGTGCCCGGCCAACAATTCTTTTCTTCAGGAAAAAAATGAAACATTCTCCAGAGGGAAGCCAGCACATATTTTCATATTTTATTTACCACATATTTTATTTACTTTTTTTTTTTAGACAGAGTCTCACTCTGTTGCCCAGGCTAGAGTTTAGTGACGTAAACTCACTGCAACCTCAAAACTCCTGGGCTCAAGCCATCCTCCTGCCTCAGCCTCCCAAGTAGCTGGGACTGTAGGCACGTGCCACCATGCACAGCTGATTTTTCTATTTTTTGTAGAGACGGGGTCTCGATATGTTGCTCAAGCTGATCTTCAACTCCTGGCCTCAAGCGATCCTCCAGCCTTGGCCTCCCAAAATGCTAGAATTATAGGCATGTGCCACTGTGCCCAGCCTTCTCTATTTACCTTGAGACTCAGTTTATCCGTATTTTGAAAGCAATGAAAGTAGGGTTATGTGGGATAAAAGTACCTTTGGTCAAAATTCATTAAGTAAAAGTAATTGCAATTCATAGTTACATTTTAAAAAACAAAAACAACCTTATCCTATGGAACAATTAATAGGGGAAGCCACTCACTCTTCAAATTATAGGAACCTCGGGAATAGGATGCTTATGCATTCAGTGTGCTTGAAATTGTGTAGAGTTTGCATGCTGCTCTGTCATGCTGTTTACAATCCTCCATGCCAAAACAGAAAACTGGTGTGCATGCCTTCCTGTAGGCCATTTTGTCCATTTCTCTTTATTTTTGTTCATTTTTTAATTGTGGGGAGTGGGGTATGTGGATAAGTAGTGTTGCCAGATAAAACACAGGACATACCAAAAAAATGATTCACTGTTTATGTTGAAATTCATATTTAACTGGGCGTCTTGTATTTTTATTTGCTAAATCTAGCAACCCTATGGATCAATAGAGAGTAATGGTGACTGATCCGTTAAAATTAAAAAGGACTACATATTGTATAAAGTAGAAATAGCACTTCTAAACTTTAATGTACATGTGAATTATCTCAGGAGCTTGTTGAAAAGCACATTGTGATTCTGAAGATCTGGAGCAGGACCACAGGTTCTGTATTTCTAACGAGCTTCCAGTTGATGCCAATAATACTGGTCTGTGGACCACAGTTTGAACAAGGCTGCAGTGGAAAGTGTGTGTGTGTGTGTGTGTGTGTGTGTGTGTGTGTGTGTGTGTGCGCGCGCGCGCTGTCCAGCATCTGAATTCACTTTCTTCACTTAGGAAATTTACCAATATATGAGTCTTGGAGGAAAATTGACTCTGGTTCCCACTATGGAATCTGGGAGAAGGTGTCAAATACTTTATCAGCCTCCTTTGCGGCCTCAATTTAGTTGCATGACCTGCACTCCATCAATCAGAAACATTTGCATAAGAAATTGAGTCAGGAACTATTAATATCAATAGTAACACATAAAAGCTAGGATAGCAATGAGTTCTCTTTCTTGTAACAGCCACAGTTGTGGGCCAATTGAGTTCCAATGGCAGTAGTGGTGGTAGATGAAGGGGCAGAGTTCAGCACACTGAGTAGCATCATTTAAAGTAATCTCACTGAGCGGCTGAATCTGCAGCATGGTTTTGGGCATTGTTCCTGGCTACACAGCTCTGAGCTTGGTTCTCAGTCTTCACAAAGATTCTATGAGCTGTCCAATTTCTTTCTACCTCAATCACTCAGAATCTATATTTGTTGCTTGAAACTAAGAACCCCAGTCAATCCCAAACCAGAAGCTAGCTGGCTTATACGGCTGGCAGTATGTGTGTGGGATCAACACTCAGGGTGACCTCTGTTTCACAGGGTGAGGACCTTTCTGAGAGAAGTGTAACCATCACTTGTGGGAACAGTAGCTATTTCCTGGCATATAACTCTACGTCTCTTCTTTTATTATACTATTACCTCTGCTGATGACTGATGTTGGCATAATAGGACTAGATTAACATGCTAATCCTATCATAACTAGTTATATGACTTTTGGAAAATCACTTAGTCTCTATTTCCTTGGCTGTTAAAGGGTGCTAAGACTACTACATAGTTTTACTATTGCATTTATTCACATTATATCATTATTATTTGTTTTTACAACTTTACTGAGATACAAACTACACATAAAATTCACCCATTTCAAGTGTATACTGCAATGACTTTTAGTAAATTTACTAAACTGTGCAACCATCATAATTCAGTTTTAGAACATTTCATCCACCAAAGAAAATCCCTCAGGCTCATTTACAGTTAATCCCTATATCCACCCCCCAGCCCTAGATAACCACTAATCTACTTTCCGTGTCTATATATATAGATTTTCTTTTCCTGGCCGTTTCAAATAAATAGGATCATACAATCATGATTATTTGTTACACAAGTTTTGTACACTAGTGAGTTCCCAAAAGGCCTATGTCTAACAGTAGAAGTCAATGAAATTGAAAACAGAAGAACAATGAAGAAAATCAATGAAACAAAGACCTGAATCTTTGTAAAAAAAAAAAATCAATAAAATCGACAAAGCTCTAGCAAGTCTGACAAAGGAAAACAAAGACGAATTGCCAATATCAGGAAGGAAACAGGGAATATCACTACACATGCTGAAGACACCAAAAGGATAGTAAGGGAATAATACAAACAATTCTACAAAAATATATTTTAGAATTTAGACGAAGTCGACCAATTGCTTGAAAATCACAAACTAATAAAATGCACCAAAGACAAAATAGATCATCTGAATACTCTCATAACTAATAAAGAATGTGAATTCATAATTAGAAACCTCACAAGAAATCTCCAGGCACAGATGGTTTCATTTGTTTCTACCAAACACTTAAACAGAAATAACACCAATTCTCACAACCTCCTCCAAAAAATAGAATAGGAGGTAACACCTCCCAACTTATTTTATGACACCACTGTTACCCTGATACCAAAACCAGACTGACACTACAAAAAACAGACCACAGACCAATATTTCCTGTGAACTTAGATGCAAAATCCTCAACAAAATGCTAGCAAACTGAATTCAATAATGCATAAAAAGAAGTATACACCACAACCAAGCGGGACTTATTCCATGTGTGAAAGGCTGGTTCGACATTTAAAAATCATTCAATGTAATCAACCATATATCTAAAAAAGAAAAATCCTATGATTATATCACTTGACACTGAAAAAGCATTTGCAAAATCCAACCCCCTCCGCCCCCTCCCCCCGCGCCATTCCTGACAAAAGCTTTTAGTAAACTAGGAACAGAGGGGAATTTCCTCAACTTGATAAATATCTACAAAAACCTACAGCTTGCTTAACGATAAAAGAACATCATACTTAACAGTAAAAGACTTTTTCCGGCCGGGCGCGGTGGCTCACGCCTGTAATCCCAGCACTCTGGGAGGCCGAGGCGGATGGATCCTTTGAGCTAAAGAGTTCCAGACCGGCCTGAGCAAGAGGGAGACCCCGCCTCATTTTATATTTAAAAAAAAAAAATTATATTAACAACAACAAAAAAAAGACTTTTTCTTAGGGGAGCAAAATCTACCTGTCTGACCCCAAGAGAAGAGCTAGGGTCCAGCCCGCCCACGTCCCTCCGCCCCAGCCTCTGGGTGGCACTCGCAGCACCAGAGCAGTGGTCCGGCGCAGCGAGAGGTCCTGGGGCCCAGCGCCTTTGTCTGCAGGGATGAGTGGCAGGACATTAGCCTAGGGCTAATTCACAGTCCTCTCACACCAGCAGCCTCAACCCCATGCACGCTCCCTCTCCATGCTGCATTCTCTCTTCCCCGGCGTTTCTCCTTTGGACCTTCTCCAGATCTAGACCTCATCTTCTGAACACTTTGATATTGCCCTCTAACGTGAAAATAAATAAGGAAGAAAGTAAAAGTGTTAGTTAGGAGAATAGCAATCAGCATTTTTGTGAAGGTTTATACTAAATCTTCCACCATGTCCAGCCTATCTTAACAGACTGCATGTAGAATGATGCCCTAGCCACTCTTCCATAAGGAGGAAGAAACGGGCATCCCTCTTGATTTTCTAGAGACTGGTGGAGAACTCTTTCCAACATTCTTGAATGTTCTCTAGTAAGGTATCTTATTTGTTTTTTTCTTCCACGACTGTAAGATGAGGGAATAGTAAGGTATTTTAAGCTGGTGGATTTCTCACTTGTTTTCAACTGTGGTTCATTCAGAGCACTTGATGTATTTTTCTTTTTATGTCTAGAGGGGGAAAAAACCCAGCACCACTCTCTCCTGCACACATTTTCAAACTTATGGGGCCACAATTTTCATGCACATTTTTTTAATTTTAATTTTTTTAAATTTCTGAATATTATAGGGGTACAAATGTTTAGGTTACATTGCCCCTGCTTCATGCACATTCGAAGCAGGAAAATCTATATCTTGCCTTACTTTCTCACTTGAATTACCTCCTACTAATACTGTGGTTGGCCTTCAGGCCCATGATGTTCCTGAATATGAGTGGCATGCATAATTAGCAGGCTAGTGAGAAAGAAGAAAGTGATATCAAAACCACTACCCAGGGACATCAGAACAATGGCTTGAGTGCCCTAAGACTCAATGGGCCATCCTTGCTCTGCCGTAGATACCCCCTGGTACCTTGACCAAGCCAGATCATCTCTTTGTGTCTTTCTTCTTGGTAAATTAAATAAAACTATTCTCACCACTTCTTATCTCACAAGTATGTTGCAAAAATAAACTGAAATGATTGAGGTGAAAATATTGAAGGTTTTGGTTGAGAGGTGAAGTGTGGCAGGTGAAAGGCGCTCTCTGAATGGAAGATTCAGGAAACAGGAGCCATTTGGCCTTCAGTTCAGAAACCGATCATTTTAACTAAATTCAATACACATCTGTTGAGCACTAACTCTGCATATGCAGCATTTGTGCTATGTGCCACATGGCCTTTATAGGAGCTGTAATCTAGCGGAGTTACACTAACTCCACCATAGTTTGGCCTTCTCCCATGCCTGTGCCAGTTCCCAACCCGGAGTCTTGGTTATTTTCATTCTCTCTCTATTCATGCGATTAATAAAAGGCAGCAGAACATTGCTAGATAGAGGTCCTTTTATCGTCTCACAGAAGCATGCTTTTCATTTATGTCTCCTTACCTTCCTTCATGTCCCTGCTCTTACCTGAAATGCCTCTTCTTTGCCTTATCAAGTTGTATTCATCCTTCAAGACCCTGCTTAGTCTAAACTCAGCTTAAGACCAGGCTTTCCATGTCTACTTCCATTTGCTCTAATTTTCCATTTCTCTGAATTCTTGCTGCACTTAACAGTCTGAGCCACACAAAGTTAGTACTTGATTATACGTGTTCTTGCATTGCTCATTAATCATTTTTGGGGTGTTGGGCCTAACTTGCCAATTAGATATTAATGCCATAAAAGAATGGTCTATGTTGTAAACTTCTTTGTGCCTTCCTCTAACATATAGCACAATGCAAAGTACTGATTACATAAATCTAAACCCTTTGAAGGGCTATGTCAATCTCTGCATACAGTTACCAAAAGAGTGTGGAAGCTCTCTTTTCCTAGAAATTGTATAAATGCGCTGATTATCCTTGAGACTTATTCAAAAGCCCTCTACTACTAAGTGGTTTGATCATAAATGTGAGGGGCATAGAAAGGTTTTAATTGGAATCTTAGAGACGTAGGTGATTAAGCTATCTTTTCCACCAAAATTTATGACAGGAGCAATTTTTTCTTACTGAGAGATTCATTCTACCAGCTATTTACTCTATTTCACTTATATTTGGTTCTACAGGAAAACAGTATATGGTGTGATATCCCGTGATTTAATATGCCCCCCAAATCTTCAGTCCTGGTCTCTCATATTCTTTATCCACTTGTTCATTCATTCATTCATTCAACATATATTTATTGAGCATCTAAAAAGACAGGATAGTATAATGGTTAAGATGCCAGATGCTAGAAACAGAATATCTGGGCTCAAATCCTGGTTATACCACTTTCTAGTTGTGTGACAACAAACAAGGGACTTAACAACTCTGTGCTATCTGTAAAGTGGGATGATGATAAGAGTACCTTACCGATAGAGTTGTTATATGAACTATTTCATATTTATAAAATACCGAGAACGCATTGGCACACAATAACTACTATACAATTTTTAGCCACAGTTTTTGTCATTACTATATACCTGGTGTCTCTACTGCCACCTCTCTTTTCTTTCCTGCATTGAATTCCTTCCATTCACTAAAGTGTTCTGAGGGGATATTTTCTCTAGAAGGCCCCACTCATAATAGACATACGTTCCTGGAAACTTTTATTACTTTATCAGATGGACCACTTGACATCTTTGTTTTTGATGGGATGAGAAACAGAGCAGGAAAAAAATTTAATATTGTACTGTTGAGTACAAATGGGAAGAGCATTAGACTGGGAATAAGAAAATGTAGGTTCTAATACTTGCCCTGTCATTTTTCTCTTGTTCCTTGTGTGATATCAAATAACCTTTCTAGGTTTCCATGGACTCATCTTTAAAATTGGTCGGTTGGCCTAAAACAATAGCTTTCAAATGTTTATTATTTGTTTCATATCAGTGGAAACTTTTCTTTAATAAATACTAGGTAGAAGCTCAAAATGTAAACATGGAGTTGCTGCTTTGGTTAAAAAAGAGAATGAGGAGCTTCCCGAGGTACCTTTAGTTAAGCATTAGCCTATAGAGCAATGGTCTGCAACCTTTTTGGCACCAGGGAACGTTTTCATGGAAGACAATTTTTCCACAGACTGGGGGTGGGGGGATGGTTTCTGGATGATTCAAGTGCATTACATTTATTGTGCTCTTTATTTCTATTATTATTACATTGTAATATATAATAAAATAATTATACAACTCACTATATGTTGGGGACCTGTTCTATAGAGGTTGAAACCATAGGATTCAACCAGTAGCATTCTGGTAAACCAGCTCTCATTAGCAGTGTTTGTTGATTTCCTGTGGTGTTAATACTCCTGCCATGACCAATTTCAACCTACCAACGGGACATCGCTGAGCAAGTCGAGAAGAGATGAGCACAGTCAGCTCTCCTAAAGCCAGTAGGAGCCAACTCCAGCATTTTTGGACTTTGGCATTTCAACCAGGAAGAGTTCAGGGGACTTGGGGTTTGGGTGGATAGGCAGAATGCGGGGAAGTGATATGTGGTTGTGGATGCCAGATAAGGAGAGACATTTAAAAGAAATCTAACAAGAACTAGCTTTAACATTTTGCCAATGTCAGTTTTGAGGGCACTGGACTAGGGCTTCAGCACTTTATGTATTTGCCTCCAAACTTTCTCCATATTCAGAAGGAGAATGAGTTGACCAAAAGCTGTTGAGGAACCTAAGGAGCCATAGCCCTACTGAGAAAAAAACAAAAGAAAACAAAAATCTTACAGAAGTTTTTTATAATAATAAGTAAAATGAAAACACAAATAATCTGTCAGTCCACTTCATGAAATTGGCTGGACAGCCAAATAAATATTCTAATGTGACCTGCTTCAAACCTGTCTGTGCTTGGGGACATTATAGCTGATAAATGGACACAGAACACCTACCTTGGGAAACAGGCTCAGCCCAAATTCAGGCCAGGAAAGAAACTGGAAATGGAACTAGAGGAGAGGGTTCAACTATTTTCAGGCCCTGGATAATTCTCCCTTCCTCTCCATCCCTTCTCATTTCTCCTCCTCTCTTCTACCCCCTCTCATCCTCATCCCTCTCTCCTCCCTCTCCTTCCCTCTCTCTCTTCCTTTACCTTCTCCTTCTCCTCCTGTCTCCTGCCATCTTGCTCTAGAAGGAGGCTGTTTCTTGGATTTCCCTGTACCAATCCGAAGCATAGTGGTGTTGAAATAAAAATTGCGAGAGCCTCAGGATCAGGCAGATGGCAGGTATAGTTTCCCTGACCTGCTCTCACTTCCTGTGTAACTTGGATGTTGAGTGGAGAGCCAGTCAGCCGACCACAGAAATTGAAAGAATGACCCCAAGGCCAGTGCATTGACTGTAGGAAGTGGCAGAAATTCTGAGACCAGGAGCAAGCAGAAACCAAAATGAGGCCAAGCCATTGGATACTGCCTTAGAATCAGAAGACTGAGAATTTATACCTAAATCACCTAATTTACAACTTCATGGATGTGTTTATAGATTGTGTTGTGTTTGCCTGCAGAGAAGTCCTTTCAAACTAAAATAATTACCCATTTTCCTCTTTACTGAGAATAAAGTCATTGATTGTAGTAAATAAATTAATAAAAGCATTAACACTTAAGCTTTGCCCCCATTTGCCTCATTTCACTATTCCAACACTCTCAATGTCTTGATATTGTACCTCCCAATAAAGTGTTGGCCTTCAAGTTTGCTCAGGCTATGTTTTCTGTATAACCTAGGCTAAGACATCTGCTGCAGATACAAAAATATGAATAATTGTCCTTTGGGAAAACTAAGAGTTCTTGACAATAAAGAACCTGAAAAATATAGCATTAACCGGAAAAGGCAGAATGCAATTTGTATATACAGTCCAACCCTAATTATATAAAAATAGGGAGAATAAATAATTGAAGGAAATAAAATTTAACCAATGGTTGCCTCTGGATGATGGCATCATGCATGATTTTTGTTTTCTTTAAACTTTCCTAAACACCCAAATTTTTCTATAATGCACCTGTATTTCTTTAACAATCAGAAAAATATATTAAGATCTAAATTTAAAACTTCAAAACTCAAAGCAATAGCTTATCAGTATGTACAACATCAATCAACAAAAAATTAAATACGTAAAACCATGGCAGATGATAAAATGCCACAACAATCAATTTCTAATATCAAATATCAATTTATTGTTGTTATTTCAGAATAACTTCTAAGTACAGAATTTACATCTTATCTTACAAATATTTTCTTTTTTTACTTTTTGTTTGGATAGGCATTTATCCAAAGAATATATGCAAATAGCCAATAAACACATGAAAAGATGCTCAACATCATTAGTCATTAGAGGAATGCAAATCAAAACCACAATGAGATACCTCATCATACCCACTAGGATGATTATAACCAAAAAAACCAAAAACTAAAACTAAAATGGAAAAGCGAAACTGTTGGTAAAACTGTGGAGAAATTGGAATCAAAATAAATTTTACCAGGAATGAAAAATCGTTCAGCCACTGTGGAAAAGTTTGTCAGTCCATCGAAACGTTAATCATAGAGTTACCATATGACCCAACATATACACTCCTAGTTATAGAACAAAGAAAATTGAAAACATATTTGCACACAAAAATTTGTACATGGATATGCCAAAAGAGGGAAACAACACAAATGTCCATCAACTGACAAATGGATAAACAAAATGTGCCATGGACATACAATGGAATATCATTCAGCCATTAAAAAGGAAAGAAGCATGTGCTACAACATGGATGAACTTGAAAACATGCTAAGGGAAAGAAGCTAGTCAAGGAAGATGACATATTATATAATTCCATTTATATGAAATGTCCAGAACAGAGAAATCCACACAAACAAAAAGTAGACTAGTAGTTGTGTAGGGCTGGAGGGTAGCTTAGGATGGGAGTGGGTGGGTAAGGGCATGGTAGCTAATGTGTGCAGGGTTTCTTTTTGGGGTAATGAAAGCGTGCTAAAATTGGCCATGGTGATGGTCGTATGTATTTGTGAATATACTAAAAACCATTGAATTGTACACTTTAAGTGCATGAATTATATGATATGTGGACTATATCTCAATAAAGCTGTTTTTAAAAAATCTTGTATACCAATGTTCATAACAGCATTAGCCACAATAGCAAAAAATGGAAACAACTCAAATGCCCAACTGAAGAATGGATAGCCAAAAAGTCATATATTTGTACCATGAAATATTATGCAGCATAAAAAGGAATGAACTACTGATACATGCTACAACATGGATGAACCTACCTCAAAAACATTATGCGGGATGAAAGAAGTCAGACACAAGAAACTACACATTGTATGATTGCATTTATATGCAGTGTCCAGAATAGGCAAATCCATAGATACACAAAGCTAATTAATGATTGCTGGCACATAAGAGTAGGAGGGAATTGGGAGTGGCTGCTAACAGGTTATGGGTTTTAAGGGGTGGGGAATAATGAAAATGTTCAGGAATTAGATAGTGGTGATGGGTGCATAATATAAATTTATATTTGAGAAATCACTCTATTGCACACTTTTAAATGGTGGATTTATGTGTACTTGTCTCAATATTTTAAATTGCCAAGAAAGGCTATACAGGAGTAAACCCTCATTTAATGGCAGTCTTTGGCCAGGCATAGTGGCTTACGCCTATAATTCTAGCAGTCTGGGAGGCCGAGGTGGGAGGATTGCTTGAGGTCAGGAGTTCGAGACCAGCCTGAGCGAGATGGCAAGAGCAAGACCCTGTCTCTACAAAAAATAGAAAACTTAGCCGGGTGTGGTGGCACATGCCTATAGTCCCAGCTACCTGGGAGGCTGAGGCAGGAGGATCGCTTGAGCCCAGAAGTTTGAGGTTGCAGTGAGCTATGATGACACCAAAGCACTCCAGCCAGGGTGACAGAGCAAGACTCTGTCTCAAAAAAAAAAAAAAAAAGGCAGTCCTTAAAAAAAATGAGAACAGTTAGTTCTCATAATGGCCAGTTAGTAAAGAGAACAAATAGAGTGGTTTTCCAGAAGCTTGGAGAAGAGTTTTAAGAACAGAGCAGTCAAAATCATTCAAACAATTTCCATGTGCTGATTCCATTCTCACCAGACATCCTTTTAGCTATGATTTGGCTTCTCATGTAGCTTTCACTTTGACAGAAAATTGACTGACCAGAGTTTTCTGGTCTTCTTGGCAGTTATTTTTCATGAAAAAAGAATTAGATTGGAAGCTCGGTGTATAAGCGTTTTCTGCTCATCCTACTGAGGCGGATCGACTCTCCCCCCTACTAATCTTAGGTGAGATGTGGAGGTTCATGACACTAGGGCTAGATGCACCGAGAGAATTTGAGAGAATTTTGTTACCTAGGGAACTGGGTGGGGGTGGGGAGGGTGCTGCAAACAGCTTGAAAGTGGCAGAAGGAGTCTTATGGGCCTTTACAGTGTCTGGGGGATGGGACTAGGGAAAACATCCCCCCAGCACGTGTTGTAGATTTGCAAATTTTAAACTTCCCGCCTGTGCCAAAAGAAATGGCGGGCAGGTTGGATTGTTGCCAGTTGTAAATTTCCCACCAGAGGCGGAGACAGACTGGAGAGCTGCGACTTTTAAATATCCCGCTGGTGCCGGAGTCTCTCGCAGGCTGTAGATTTGCTAGTTTCGATTTCCTCCCAGCACCAAAGTAGGTATGTGGGCTTTCTTATTAGCCTGTCTGGAAGTGTGGACCAACTATGAATGCTCCAAGATTTTGGAACTTTAAACTTTTATGTTCGTTATTTTGACTTGCTGTCTTTTTCTGTAAAGCTTATTTTCGGGGTCAGAAGTTATAGACGAGAAAGAAGAAACTAGCTCAAATAGGAAACACTGGGTAGGATTCAGTGACTGGACTCTCACGTGTGTTAAGGAACGAGCCAGGCAAGATTTTAAGTTTAGGTAACTCTTGAGAGACAAACCAGTAGTGCCATAGACCTTGTGGAGAAACTTGGGAGAGAAACTTTCCTTACAGTTCAAAACACAGTGTTTACTCAAATGTTTATAGCGGCACAATTCACAATCGCAAAGATGTGGAAACAACCCAAGTGCCCATCAATACATGAGTGGATTAATAAAATGTGGTATATGTATACCATGGAGTACTACTATTCAGCTATAAGAAACAATGGTGATACAGCACGTCTTGTACTCTCCTGGATAGAGCTGGAACACACTGTACTAAGTGAAGTATCCCAAGAATGGAAAAACAAGCACTACATGTACTCAGATTGGTTACATTGATCAACAGCTAAGTGCACACATAAGAGTAACATTTATTGCGTGTCGGGCAGGTGGGAAGGGGGAGGAGGGGACGGGTATATGCATACGCAAAGAGTGCAATGTGCACCATCTGGGGGATGGACAAGCTTGCAACTCTGACTTGGGGGGAAGGGCGGCAAGGGAAACATACGTAACCTAAACATCTGTACCCCCATAATATGCTGAAATAAAAAAAAAATAGTGTTTAAAAAATGTGCAGTATTTTGCCAAGTGTTTCTCTTGTGTTTTTTCTTTGCATTTTTGTACCTATTACAGAATTATCGATAACAGAGACAAGCAAAACTGTATGTTTAAAACAAATGTGGTGAAATTATTTAAAAACTTAATGTATATTCCTTTCGCTTATCTGATAAAAGGTGAGAAGTGTCTCGGGTACAGTAGGTTTTTATAAATAATATGTATTTTTAAGCTGGTGCCTATAGCCCTTACACACAAGGAGAACACATAATTCGCATTTCCTTGTGGTCAGATACAATGTATGCTTTCAACATGGGGTTAAAGTGCATGGTTCGCTGAGTAGATCTGCATCTGCTGTGGTCCCTCCCCCTTGTCCGCGGCCCGGGGCCCGTGGCCCGTGGCCCAAGAGCCTTTGCCTTCGAGGGTTTGTAACTGTTGCACATGTCAACGCCCGCCATCCACGGTCGGTTAGAAAAGGTACCCGGATGCTCGGGGAGGGTGGAGCCAGCGTCTACCCATGAGGCAGCGCGCGTAGTTATATATTCCAGCCTTGGGCTGAAGCGCTCATTCGGCGCTGGAAGTTTCTGCGGCTGTTGTTGTGGCGGAGGCAGTAGCCTAGCGTTTTTCCCGCTCCTCCCTTTCCTCCTCCTCCTTCTCCTTCTCCTCTTCCTTCTCCTTCTCCTCTTCCTTCTCCTTCTCCTCTTCCTTCTCCTTCTCCTCCTCCTCCTCCTCCTCCTCGTCCTCCTCCTCCTCCTCCTGCGATCACCTCAAGCCGATCTGCTCTGCTCTCGGTAAGCGTCCCCCGCCCCCGCCTGTGCCGCGCGGAAGCTGGCAGCGGGTCTCCCGCGCGGCCGTGCCCGCCTTGCTCCGAGGGCAGCCACGCCTGAGGATCTCGATGCCCGCGCGGGTCGTCAGTCTCGACCAGAGCGCGGGGGAGGGGACGGGCTTGGCGGCGCGGCAGCTGGTGGGCCACCATCTTGCGCCGGCCCTGAAGTGGGAGGGATCTCGGAAAGGTAGCTGCTTGGCGGTGGGGTTTGGCGGCCCGTTGCTGCACGGGCAATGGCAGCGCGGGCCGTCGCCGGCTCAGCGGCCGACTTCTCACCTCCCGAGGCCTGTGAGTCCGTCCCCAGTCTGGTTTTGGCTTTTCTTTCTAGAGGCAACTCCCTTTGGTCTTTTGTATGTTTGATGCTGATGTCTGACGGAGACCCGCCCACCCCCGAGTCTCTTCAGTCATACCAAAAGAGACTAGAGGGGGTTTCGAACTTTAAGGCATCAGGGATCCTGTCTCCCCTTCATTCTGCCCAAGGCTCCCCCGTCGTAGGTTACCACGCGTACGCCCTTGTTCGTTAGCAGAGGGACTTCCCTTCTCTGTCATAGAAATCGTGCTCCATTCCGTTATTGTCTAGAGGATAAGAGCCCTAAGGAGAAACATGGAGTTAGGTACGCTGTTTCCTAACGGTAAGCTTTGCAGGTTTTACTTAATGAGACGGAAAAAATTATCTCATTCTGAGGTTTTGTCCTCCTCTGGAGATGGAGAGAGTTCCTTTCAATTTATCTCAAGTTTTAATGCTTTTTAAGGAAAAATTCGAGAGGAAAATGTCAAGTGAACCAGCATCTGCAGGCATGGGAGACCTTCATCCAATGGATTCTCTTTGTTTGAAAAGATTAATTTTGGGGTTTTTGTTTTTTTTAATCTGTGAGCCTAAATTTTTGACTTTATTGTTTTCAGGTTTGAACTATGAGATTGAATGTCTTTTAGTGCCGTTAAACATAAAATTGAAACCTAGAAGTAGAGTTTTAGACTACAAAAGCCTCCTCTTAGCATTCGCGAGGAGTCCCGGTTTGGGAGTTACTGTGCAAACTCAAACTGTCTCTTTAAGCAGAAACTTTACTGAGCCTATGAAGGCACTGGTTTGCTTATAAAACTAAGTTAGGGCTGTGTACCTTTGTTTTAACATCAGCACAAATTCCGCTGTAGTTGTATCTTTCATTTGTATATTTCAGTGATAATCACCCCTTTTGAGATGGTTTGTGAGGTGTTGATGGAACCGTTCTGAGGTGAGGAAACACCTTCAAGGAGAGAACTTTATGGAGGTCATGTGCCTAGGAAGTGTTAGAACCAATTCTTCAACCTAGGTTTTCTGACCCTCATTCAATGCTCAATTCACTATATTATACGCCACTTTTTATGGGAGTGAGGTGGTAGAGGTGAATAAGCCACGAGGAGGCTCATTTAAAAATTTTAAGAAATATTATTCAATTCCCTTTTTCTTTATATTTTTATTTTAAGACTTCATATTTTTTCAACTTTTTAGTACTGAATATTTCCAAGCATGGTGAAAAGTTGAAGAATGGTCTATTGACAAAGTTCTGAAGACGAAGAACTCCAAATCTCAGCTTTTTCTGTTCAACCTGTTTTCCTCAGTTAGATTTTTTTTTTTTTTTGGTCCAGTTTGGCTTTTTTTGGTCTAGTGTTTTATTACTCAGCATTGTCTCTTTTAGTAGGGGAGAAAAGAGTAAGGGAAAAGGGATATGCAGTCTGTACCTTCCTTTTCTCCCTCTTGTTTACTTTATTCAACAGGATGTTTAGAACCATACCAAGAATTTATTTGTTGGTGTTTTAACGAAGTGGGCAGGTGAAATACTGAAAGAGAATAGCAATTTTTGTAAATAGAAGGTAATTTACAGCTTTAAATAACAGGATATTGGAAATTTATATTGAAAACATTTTGTTATTCAAAAGTCACTTTTCAAAGATCAGAAATATTCATCACTTGTGTTCACTAATTAGATATATAACCCCGAATTTTTTTTCTGTGTCTTCTGCCTCAGAGAAAAACTTTAAAATACTGTGTTTTCAGTCAGGTTGTTTCAAGTAATGATTCAGGAATACTTGATTTATTCAGTGATTTTGATCAAAAATATATGTCTAGACTTTTTTCCCCCAGTGCTCTGCAAGTTCAGAGAAACTTCTCTAGTAAAGAGCTATAGAAATGACCCCTGAAAGTATAATCTTTGGACCTTTTTGATTCATTCTTTGCAAAGTGGTTTTCTTTTAGGGAGTGTTTCTCTTTCTTTCTTTTTTTTTCATTTTTTTCAGTTTCCTTTCTTAACTTTTATTTTTGATTGACATCTGATAATTGTGTATATTTATGGGATACAATGATGTTTTGATCTATGTATGCATTATAGAAAGATTCAATCAGGCTAATTAATATATACATCATTTCACCAATTGATCATTTTGTTGTGGTGGAACATTAAAAATCTATTTTAGCAATTTTGAAATAATACATTATTATTGACTGAGGTCACTTTGTAGGGCAATAGATAACTAAAACTTATTTCTCCGTTCTCACCAAAACTTTGTACTCTTTGATCAACATCTTCCTTTTCCCATCTCTCCTGCTCCTCCCTCCCCTCAGCCTTTGGTAACCACTTTTCTATTCTCTGTTTTTATGAGGTCAGCTCTTTTCCATGTATAAGTGAGATCATACAGTATTTTTTCCAGAGGCTGATAAGAGAATGCAGCTGTCTTAAGACATATTAAAGACATTCGAGGAAATGTAAATCATTGTTACTCTTTGCACTAGATTTTTTGTCTTAGAAAATAGTTATTTTTATTGAAAGTATTTATATTTAACATGTAATGGTTTTATTTTGAATAAATTAATACATATTTAAAATTTGTCAGATTTCAGATTCTAATATGGTATCAATAGATATAATCCACATAAACATAAAGCTCAGTAGGGTTCTCAGTAAGTTTAAGAGTGAAAAGAGGTCCTGAGACAAAAGAGTTTGAGAACTACTGATCTGATGTAGTCTATTTGTGATAGTATTTTAATTGAGTTCTTTATGTGAAGTAGAATTTTATTCTCTTTTTAGTGCTTGTACTCATCAACTTGAAGTATGACTTCAGGTAAAAAAGAAGAAGTTTTTATACAATGATAGTTGTATAAAAATGTTTTTAAAAGAGAAGTTAAACAAAATACTACAAAGTCCTGTATAATAATATTTCTTGTATCTTATTTATTTAATCTTCACAGTAGGGCTATAAGGAAGGTATTACTGTTTTCATTTTGCAGATAGAAAGTAAGGCCCAAGGAGGTTGATTAATCTTCCCATAGGCTTGGTGAACAGGACAGAAGTTCCCACTCAGGTTTTCAGTCCCTATGTCCAGTGTTTCCATCACTCAACTTACTTGACATTTTCCCTGGTGGATAGTTTTACTCCTATAAAATGTGCATTAATTAGTATTATTATATATATTAATAATATATTATGTATTAATACATACTTCCTGGGGTTACTTTAGGAATTAGAGCATATCTTGTGAAACTTATATAAAATATTTACTCTACAGATTGGCTTTGAAAGGCCAGTAATTATGTGTTAGTCTTTTCCCCAGGTTATGTCATTTACATATGAATTATAATAAAAGCATATGCCTATAAAGTCTTTACCCTGAATATAATATAAAATTACTTTGTAGGAAGTAAATTTTATTAGAGTGCCCCATCCCTAAAACTAACATAAAAGAAAATATTTTTAAAATGTAGGCAAACTTTGTAAAGTGTTATGCTAATTAGAATTTTGCATATTAGAATTTTAAATCTTAGTGTAAACTATTTTCTACAAATAGATGAAGATTAAAATTAAGAGACAAAAACTGAAAACAAATAAATTAGGAAAATAGTAAAGTTATCTTCTCAAAATGTACTTGGATTTCATGTGTTCAGGCTTTCAACAAAATATGATTTTCACAATATAAAAAGTTCTTAGACAAAAGATGGGGAGTTTCTGTTTTCTTTTTGAATTGTATATGATTTGTCCCAAAACCTGGTTTAAGAGTAAATTGTTTAGATGCCAGTGAAATTTTATGAGGAACCAAGGTAAAATCTGGTGTTTCTTGGATTTGAGTACTGTATCAATCACTTCCTGTTATAAGAAAAACATTTTCATAGACACCCCCATACTTAAAACATTTAAAATATTCTCAGAGTTCTTACACAATTATACAACAAAGCAATCAGGTGAGACTACAAAACCAACCAATGCTATTTGAATCAACTTAATATATTGAATGAACAGTATATTTTGCTGAAGCAAAGTCACTGCCTATTTCTATTGAGTTTTCATACCTATATAAATAATATCAAGATTTTTCTATTTGAACCCTTTTTAATGCCTTCGTTTCTATAGCTAACCATATTGTCATTTACCTTTCATTTAGTGCATATGTATCATTTAGATATTTTCTCTCTCTGCTAATGAGCCACAGCAATAAAAATGATAGTACTTGGTGACAATGCAATTGTAAATACAGACAAAAACATGAGTACTGAAATTATGTAGGCAGGCTTAGTTATAAGGTGGTCATCCAGATGATCCCCAGAGTATGCTTATGTTAATTTTTTAGATAGACAGCAAAACGAAAATACAGAATTATATTGTTATAGAGCTCTCTTGCAATAGAGCTCTCTTGCACCATCTGGAATATATCTACTTTCCCTAGAGGTCTGTTGACCCTGGTTTGGAAAATGTTGAGGTAATCCATTGGTGAGTTTATTATTACTCTTGAATAGAAGTGCCAGAAACCTAGCTCAAAGTAGGGTAAACCAAAAATGAATAATTTTTTCCTCTCTTAACTGAAAAGCTTTAGTGGATAATTTGCTTCAAGTATGACTAGCTTCAGGTGTTTAAATGGTATCATCAGGACTTGAATGTCTCTCTACCCTACCCTTTTTCTTTCTCTACCCCAGAAACTTATGGCTTTGTTATCCTCTTTTTTGGGTTCTTTATTAGGTACTCTTTTTTCCACAAAGTGACTCCATCACTCCCAGGCTTGTATTCTACTAGCTTATTATTTTCTTAACGGCTTTATTGAGATACAATTCACATAGCATACAATTTACACATTTAAAGTGCACAATTGAATGGTTTTAGTATATTCACAGAGTTGTGCAACCATCACGGTTAATTTTAGAACATTTTCATCACCCCAGTAAGAAACCCTGTACCCATTAGCGGTCACTCCCCCCCAACCCTCCCAGCCATAGGCAGCCCTACTCTACTTTCTGTCTATATATGTGCCATTTCTGGACATTTCATATAAATGAAATATAATATGAGGTCTTTCTGACTGGCATCTTTAATTTAGTATAATGTCCTCAAGGCCCACCCATATTGTAGCATGTTTCAGTGCTTCATTCCTTTTTATTGCTAAATATTATTCCATTTTATGGGTATATCACATTTTGTTTATCCATTCTTGAATTGGTGGCTATTTGGGTTGTTTTTGCTTTTTGGCTATTATGAATAATGCTGCTGTGAATATTTGTGTACAAATTTTTGTGTGGACATGTGTTTTCAATTGTCTCTGTCTGTAGGAGTGGAATTGCTGGATCATGTGGTAGCTCTGTGTTTAACTTCGTGAGGAACTGCCAAAGTGTTTTTCACGTGGCTGCACCATTTCACATTCTCACCAGCAGTGTTTGAGGGTTCTAGTTTCTCTACATCTTTGCCAACACTTGTTATTATCTGTCTTTTGATTATCCTAGTGAGTATAAAATAGTATCCATTAATTTATTTTTATTTTTTTTATTCCAGGGTATTGTGAGGGTACAAACATTATAGTTACACTTTATGTCTTTGCCTTACCCAAGTGCGGGTTAAAGGCACGCCCTTCCCTCCCTTCAGTGCTCCCCGTGTCCTTTAGTTGTAGATTTGCCCCCCCATCCCCCTAATCCCTAGAGAGTATTTCTGCCATGTGATCAACCTAGTGTTGATCAGTTAAAGACATCTGCACCGGAATGTTTAGGGCAGCACAATTCACTATTGCAAGGATGTGGAAACAACCCAAGTGCCCGTCAATCCATGAGTGGATTATTAAAATTTGGTATATGTTTACAGTGGAATATTAATCATAAGAAACGACAGTGATCTAGCACTTCTTATACTTCCCTGGATTAAACTTAAGCCCATTATCCAAAGTGAAGCACCACAAGAGCAGAAGAACGGGATCCACTTGTACTTGCCATCAAATTGGTACTAACGTATCCATTAATTTTTTAAATATTTTTTATTGTGATAAAATACACATAACGTATACTTTACCATTTTAACTATGTTAATCCATCATTTTTAAATTTTTTTGTAGAACAAGCTCTTTTAAAAGATGGTTGAATTTTAGGTATATAAAAGCTGAAAGCAAAATATAACTAAATAGTAATAATAATTATACAGGCAGTCTCCAAAAAGTGAATGGGTTGTGTTTAAGAGGTGTTTCATTAGTCACTTAGTTGGAATTCATTTTCTCCTGTAAGAACAACAGTGTATTTAAACATGGGCAAGTATCTCCACCTGAATAAATAGCTGAAATACAGAGTTCTTTCCTCTTTTACCTGTTTTGATGTCAACTCTGAGTTGCAGAATCTAGAGCCCCTTTGGACTTCACTACTAATATTATAGGAGCTCTAAGATCCCTACTGCATGTCTTTGCTGGATAGTCCATCTCTCTGACAGCTGACTTAATCCCCCATACAATTCCTTCCCTTGCCACCAAAACTCTGAAGTGGTGACTTCAGGGTTTTCTTGCAGGGATAGTTTCGGAGGGTTCCAATCCTTCCCCAAAGGAATCCATGAAATTTATTTGTTTATTTGTTTTTTAAACTGGAACTAAATATGATAGTCTTTAGATTTGTTTGTCCAGTAGAAATGTTCTGTAGCTGCACCGTCAGATATAGTAGCCACTAGCCACTTGTGGCTTTTGATACTTGAAATGTGGCTAGAATAACTGAGGAGCTGAATTTTTATTTTTAATTAAATAAAAGTAGCCACATGCAGCTAGTGGTTACCTCCTTGGATAGCACAGCTCTAGACTGAAATTACGTTTCTAATGGCATCCAAGGCTTTCTGACTTTTTAAAGTGTTTATGAGTGTACCAACAGGCTCCTCGGTGACTGCCATGGGCCTCAAAAGCCACCTATATAGCCATAGGCAGTGGATATGACTTGTTTATATAGACTGTTTGTACATTTAGTGCTCATTTTAGGGTGTTTGTGCCAATAAATATTTTATATGATCATTTAATAGAAGTGTTGAGCCTGGCCTGGTGGCTCATGCTGTAGTCCCAGCTACTTCAGAGGCTGAGGTGGGGGGATTGCTTGAGCCCAGGAGTTCAAGGCTGTAGTATGTTATGATCATGCCTGTGAATAGCCACTGAACTCCAGCCTGGGCAACATAGCAAGACCCTGTCTCTAAAACAGTTTTCTTTTGTCGTTACATGAGTATCATAGATTGTGCAGTTGTGACTCAGAAAATATTCTGTATTCTTGGTAGCAGCAGATCCTTAATGGTGAGCAAGAATTGTCATGTATTTGTCTACTTCACATATGTATTACCTTAATTCTAGTTTAGGGACAAGCGCTAACTATTCAAATAAATGAGTTAAAGAAATTTGAACAGTCGGACCTTAGAACTTGGAAAATTTACTAAAGTACAAAATTCACAAGAAACTCTGGTAGTAGAAATTTAAACATTTATACCAGTAATTTCTTGTGGAATTAAAGTAATTTTTTTCCTTTGGACTAATTGAGTACAAATAATTTGGAATTCAGGAAAGTTTGCTTCTGTCTGTCTGAGAATAATTAGAGACTGAATTAGCTCTGTATATCCTACTTTAGATTTGTGATGTCTAATTTTGACCCTGTTTGTTTTATAACTGAAATAGTTTTTTAATAGTGTTTATTTTCTATGTAGAATATATAGTATGTACATGAGAACTCACAATACAAATTCCTGTTTGAAATAAAGCAATTGAAATGTTTTTTGATAATGTTTAATATAACAGCTTTTTTAACATGTACATAGGGAAAAACCACAGAGTGATTACCCGTAACAGCTTTTTTAAAAGCCTAAACAACCATTGACATACTAGATTGTAAACTTCTGAAGGCAAGGACTATGTCTTATCTCTCTTTGTTTTGTTCCCTAGAATTTAGCACATTAAGTTGAGCAAGAAGACAAATGAGTATTTTTTAATGAATTAAGATACGATAAAATTTATCTAAGTAATTTTCTGTTACTTTTCAGTTATAGTTGATTTAAAAAAACAAAAAGTATAAACGTGTGTTTTCTTACAATAATAACATTTCTGAAATGTGAAGAATAGGTAATATTAAAGATTAATGTCACTTCACATTTCAAAATTCAGATTTACTAAAACAGATATATTACATTTTTACATAAGGGTGCCTTTTAAAATTTATTTGTAATTTAATAATTCATCAGATTTTTTCAAGTAGTAAATGCTTCCTTCATACATTCAACATTTACTAAATTTGCATTCATTCAGGAATGAAATAATTATGGAAACGTAGTTACATGTGTATATCAAACATACCAAATACAAAAGGTGAGCTTTCTGTAGGAGAAAATGATTAAATCTGTGTATTTAATTTAACAAAATCCACACTAATAATGTATGTCTTTATTTTATAGGGTGGGAAACAGACCTAACTTATTATCTTGCCTGGAGTTACATGGTAAGTTTGCTGGAGATCGAAATTATACCCAAAGATTTCTGGATCCCAAGTTTCATGTTTCGATATTTGGTGTTACTTAAAGTGACTCAAAAAATTGATAGATGTCATTTGTTGATATTTAGGTGATCCTGCAACTTGATGGATGACAACAACCGTTTTCAACCCAAAAGTAAGTACTGCTGCTGAAATTGATACTAATATGCATGGCTTTTGTACTTGATAATCTTTCTTCAAGAGGAAAGGTTAGTGATAGAGGTGGGCACATTTTCTTAAAAACAGAAATACCTAAATTTATTAAAGTAATATATACTCATAATAAAAAAACCAAACAATATACAGTAAAAATGTCAGTAAAGTAGAAATGCAGTGTTTTCTCCTCATCCCCGGAGATAACTATTATTGTAGGTTCGGTCTACATAATCACAAACTTTTTCTATGCATAGACAAAAAAAATTATTTCTACATAATATCATACTGTATATGCTATTATGTACCTTTTAAAAATTTTTACTCGACAATATATCTTGGCTATATTGACAATGGCAGTACCCAATTAAAAAAAAATAAGGAAGACCTATGTGTCCACATGGTATCACCATGGTATCAACATTAATATAAGTGATTTTTTTAATTAACAGTACACATGGGTCTCCCTCATTTCTTTAAATTTGGCATTGCCTGACTGCCTAGTTTCTTGGTACATAGATTATCATATGTTAAATGCCTGCCGCATAGCCAGTAGACTACTGTGTGTGGGAAGAAATACAAAGGAAGAAGAAAATACATTCTTCACTCTCAAGGTGCTTACTTTGGAGTTAGTTTAAGACACATGAAGAGTTCCATCCGTAGCGGGAGCGGAGAACAGACCCCAGAGAGCCCTGTGAAGCCCCACTGCCGGCCTAGTTACCAGGCCTAGTTACCATCACACATCGGGAGGAGCCGCAGCTGCCACAGCCGGCCCCAGTCGCCATCACCGTAACCATGAGCAGCGAGGCCGAGGCCGAGACCCAGCAGCCGCCCGCCGCCCCCGCCCTCAGCGCTGCAGACTCCAAGCCCGGCACCACGGGCAGCGGCGCAGGGAGCGGTGGCCCGGGCGCCCTCACATCGGCGGCGGCGCCTGCCAGTGGGGACAAGAAGGTCATCGCAACGAAGGTTTTGGGGACAGTAAAATAGTTCAATGTAAGAAACGAATATGGTTTCATCAACAGGAATGACACCAAGGAAGATGTATTTGTACACCAGACCGCCATAAAGAAGAATAACCCCAGGAAGTACCTTCACAGTGTAGGAGATGGAGAAACTGTGGAGTTTGATGTTGAAGGAAAAAAGGGTGTGGAGGCAGCAAATGTTACAGGCCCTGGTGGAATTCCAGTTCACACACAGTTTTTTAAAGTCAAGCAATCTGGAAAGGCTTTAAGTTGTATAACCACAGTTGAAGGGAGAGAAGGAGGGAAAGGAGATCCTGTATATGTAAAAACTTTATTGCGTTGAATGTCATGTTTTCTGCATCCTGTGTCTTCCTCCTTGATTGAGTCTTGTATTTTGGTGGATTCTTCCTGAGAAAGAAAGGGTGAAGAGGAAATAAATTTTGTATGATATTGCTGGTCTTTATTCTTGGTGAAATAATATGTACCTCATGCTTGATGAAAAGATTGGCTGAGTGTAGAATAATTCTAAACTGAAAATTATTTTTACTAAGACTTTTGTAAGCATTATTTTAACTTTCTTCCTCCTCCACCTCGATTTTAGGATATCCTCTTTATTGCCAACATTCTGAGATTTCGTGATATATTTCTCTATTGTAGGTTTTTTTTTTTTTTCTTGATCATTGTGCTGGGTGCTGGTGGGCCCTTTCATTCCAGAGATTTATGTCCTTTAGAACTGGGAATTTTTTTTGAATCTTCCTTTGATTACCTCCTCTCTCCTTTTTCGCTATTCTCTGTAGCCTTTATTAGATGAATGTTGTACCTTTGAAATTGGTTTTTCTAGCAATCTTCTTGATTTTAATTTATTTTTGTCTTTTAGTTCCACGTTTACTCGAACTTTGGCATTTGTTTTTTTTTTTATAACTGAATTTTGGCTGTCTTGTTTATAGTCTTTTTATTTTCTGAATGTTACTTTTTATAATCTTACCTCTCTAAAAGATGCTAATTATAGCTTCTCTATTATTTTCTCCTGCTCAACTGTATTATCTCTGTTTTCTTTAAGATCTTTTGGTCTGTTTTATTGCTTTGATCTTTAACATTGGAGGTTTTCCTCAAATTTCTGGTCCTCATTGGTGATTCATCCACATTTAAGAGTGAGGCACTGAAGTGTTTCCTAGCAGCTCTGTGTTTGGTGAGAACTTATAAACTGATGATATTCATAGTATGCTCTTTACTTAATTTCTTCATGTGAGAAGTTTCTGATCTGCCCTGGAATGGAATAAGCTTCACTTAATTTCCCTATTTTCAGTCTAGCATGTCATCCCTGCTTTGTGCCTTATATACCCTAATCTGGTTCAGTTTTTCTAGTATATCTCCTACCCGTTGCCTCTTATTCTTAGTTTATCTCCCTTTCGTTAATATAGGTGGGGTTTTTTCCAGATAATGGATACAATCCTTTTTGTAGATATAATTATATTCTGGTCATATAACTGAAACTCACTTTGACTGTACTTAATCCTAAAATTTATTGGCCACTGTAAACAACTGTTGTCCTTCGTTAGCTAGCTAGTAAAACTGGTTTAGATCTTAGAGATTGAGTTCTGGGTTCTTTGCTACCATGTACTGACTACAAATATCAATTCAGTGATTATTATTAGGACTATTAGAGTACGTAAATATACGAGGTATTGCAAAAAAGTATTTTTCTTCTTGAAAATAAGGTTTGCTTCTCTCCTTTTGAAAATCAGGTAATCCGAAAATGGCAGAACTCTTTATGGAATGTGAAGAAGAGGAGCTAGAACCATGGCAGAAGAAAGTAGAAGAAATTAAGGAGGACGATGATGATGAACTGATCTTTGTTGGAGAAATATTAAGTTCAAAACCTGCCATTTCAAGTAAGCATTTACTTTCAGTAAAGTAAGGTTTCATAACATGATTGTTTCTAATAGAAAGACCTGTGGGCCATCTTCTATGTCTTTGATGTTCTTGTCCTTCTATAAGTAATTGGAGGTAAGAGGACAATAAAGGACAGTAAGAACTTGTGAGAATCAGGGTGGGGATGTAGTTGGGAACTGGAGGAAGGAAGTAAGAGGTTAAAACATCAGATATAAGAAAAGGGAAATAACAAAGTTAACTAGAGGTTACGATTACCTAACAGCATTCTAGGCCTTCTGAGATTGGAAATCATAACTTTTAATGGAACCAGGTAGCTTAGTCTTTAGCCACCGTAGTTAGACAATGCAGGCAGTCAGCACACTTAAATCCTTATGGATTTCTACCAAAATATGTCTCATACCTTTGTGGATTATTAGATTTCTGTTAGAGTAATTAGGCTTGATATTGTTATAATGTTAAAGTGAAGATACTGGCGATACTTGTTAAAATGTCCTCTCAAAATTGTGTAAAGTATGAGGGACAACATACTGAATTTCAGGTGAGAAAGAGGAAACAGATCCTTTCCCATTTTATTTACTTTATTTTTAAGCCCAGAGAATTTACCAAGGAATGTAACCAGCATACCAGTTTCCTTTCTTTACCATGGCAGTGGGTAATAGTGTGGTTAAGAGATGAATTTTAAATTTTCTTAAAGCCTGCTTCTTCCTTCTCTTGACTCTAAACTTGGAATAGCACTTCTATTCAGTTTTATCAGAGGTAGAATAATTTAGCCAATTAAATTCTCAGCATCATTTCCTGTGGCAAATTGGGAGGTGCTAAGTGGAGTACCACTTAAACTATTAAATGGACTAGGTATATTCGGCATGTTTATTGTTGATGGTGGAACAGACTATTCTCTTAATTATTTCTAGTCACCGTGATGACTTTTATGCTGAAATGTTACCATATTTCAAAATTGTTACTCAAATCATGTTATTGAAAGCATGATAATTAAGATTCAAGTTGGATTATATTAATTGTAAATGACTGTTAACAGTGCTCAACTAAAACAGTTTGCGTTAGTTTTAAGTGATTCTATCAAAAAAGGAATTGGCCCCGGTGAAATTCCTTTTATAAATTGTTGACCCATAATTTAAAATGATTTTATTGATGTTTTATGTATAAGCCATAAAATATTTTTGGCATATGGAACATGAAGCTAAATGTTTATGTAGAACTACCATGGGAAGGGGTAGAAAACTTGTGTTTGGTAAACTACAACCACCAAAACGTAAAAATAGCTGCTCTTTAATGAATTGAGTAAATACTTATCTTGACTTTCTGAATGAAAACGATATCAAGTTGTTTGAGCAGATTTTTCTCCTAGAAGACTTATGTTGTGTTTAATCATAGAGTACTGCATTTCCATGATCGTAAAATAACCCTACTTTTGCATGACCCTTTACTTTATAGAATTATTTTATGGGATTTGGTTCTTTTCTACTAGAAGAGAACAAAGGGAAATTTTTGAGATTTTATGGAACTTTTTAAAGCTCTATACCATTTCCTGATAAGCAATTTTAGACAAATCTCTGCTCTTCCAGATTTCAATTTGATCCCTCAGTAATCTAGAAGTTACAGAATTCATGTGGGTACAAGAATGTGCGATCTTAAACTGATCGAGAGCATCCATTCGGGCTCAAATTGACTTTTGATATAGTGGTAGATTTGAAACATTTTAAGTTAATCAAATACTCTGGTAAACTCTTAAATTCAATTTAGTCTAGTTTGAAGTCTCTGATAATTTCCCATTCAGAACTCAAGACTATGCTGTTTCTGTGCTTAGATTTAAAAAAAGAAAGAAGATTAATGGTACAGATAATCCAATCTGCTCGCCCATAATAAATCTTCCAGGTTTTTGGGGTGTGAATGTGGCATGGGGTTGGGGAAGGGCTTGATTTCAAGTCACAGGAACCTGAGTCTTTACACAACCCTTTCACCATTAAGGAAAAGAAATATACTTCACTTACTGGTCATGTATGAATATATTTCATGTATGAATATATTTTTGGAATGCTTTTTCTATTTTCTTTATGTTTCATTCACATAACAAAATTTATAATCATAACTGTTATAGATATTTTGAACAGAAGTAACTCCAGCTCATCTTCAAAGGGAATAAAGAGTGAGGCACTCAGTCCAGGTATAGTATTACTCTATAGTATTTTAATTTTAAAGTGAAATATTTTGACAAAATTGGTTATATAAAAATATATTCAATATGTTATATAATTTTAAAATACAGGTATTCCTGATGTATTCAAGCCTACAAGTCAACACTACAAAGACCGAACATCAAGTCCAGTGGCTGCCTTGCCTAGATTTCATCCTGGATCTAAATCTTCACCTAGCTCTGTTATTGTCCAGAATGTGTCTAAACCTGTAAGTGTTTCTGAAATTACACAGTTAGTTCTGGAACACATTGGATATTATAATACTGACTTAAAGTTGTGAACTATAATAGCTAATTACCATTTCAATAGAGGCATAATCACCATCAGAAAATATCACCATCCTTATGATATAGCTCAACCAATACCCAAAATAATAACTATAGGAGCTAATTACCCAACATGTTAATAATCAAGTGATATGCTTAAATAAGTATGGTATTGAAACTATGATATCTAAATATGAGTAAAAAGGTATAATCAGTAATGAATATTGCATAATGGCAACATTTTTAAGATAGTAAACTGAACCAGGTGTTCTTCATTAGGAAGATTGTTTTGAAGTCATTGTCGCTGTTTATTCTGAAAACATATCTTCATAGTTTAATTTTAAACACTTTTAACAGAAGTAATAATGGTAGTACTTAATATTTATTTGGCTGTTAGTATGCATAAGTCTTTTTGCTAAATGCTATATATAAATTAATCTTATTTAATTCTTAGGACATCCCTATGAGTAAGTACTATTATTATTCTCATGTTATAGTTGAGGAAACTGAGACTCAGAGAGACTAAATGATTTACTCAAGGACATACAGCTGGTAAATGATTCATCTGGGATTTCAATCCAGGTCAACCTGTTTTAAAAATATGCCTATACGTCTGTTCATGCATTTAAGTATATACTTTAAAAATGGAAACACTGCCTTAAGAGCAGTGGTGTAGTCCACAGACTGTTGGGGTTCCCCGAGACTTTCAAAGGTCTATAAGGTTAAAACTATTGTCTTAACACTAAGACATTTGCCCTTTTCACTATATTGATGTTTTTAATTTCTCCAGATGATTGTAATGTGCAGCCAGGGCTGAGGATGACAGTTATATGTTCTTGAATGAATTGAGAATCCTATGCAAGGAAATTTTTTTCTTAATTTTTAAAACTATTTCATTCTCTTTACCTCAACAATTCTTTCAGGCAGGGAGGGAGATGATGATGGCGATGATGATGATGATGATGATTATTATTATTTCTTTTAAAGTCAATATGATACAGCTTAAGGACACAGACTTTGTAATTAGGCAGACCTGAGTTCTAATTCTAGCTCCGTCACCAGTAACAAGCTGGATTGTATTGGGAACCTTACTTAACTACACAAAACCTTACTTTACCTGTCTGTAAAATGGGAGGTGATATTAGGTTTTTATTAGTAATGTTGTGACAACTGCTTGGTATAATACACGTACTGTGAAAGAGGCAAGCACATTTTAAAGACAATTATTGGTGGCTATTATTTCAGTTGGAAAGGTAAATAGCTTGAAGCTCAGAAGTGACTTGCCCAAGGTTACATAGTTCAATATAAGGACAGGTCTTCTGAATCACAGTCTATTGTCTATTCTACATTACTATTATATTTGTTGTCTTTCTCAATTATTTTATGAGACATAAGAAATTCTCAATTGGAGAATTATTTAACAAGTTATCTGTTGAATAATGTATCTGTTCTCTGAAATCATGGTACTTAACTGACCAGAGATGTCGCCTTAGAGAGGGTTTAAAGTGTTACCTTTATTTGGAGGAACTTCTGTTAAAGAACTATTTTTAAAAATTGCAAGGGATGATTTCCATTTTTAAGTGCAAATACATAGAGAAAATACTTACTTTGCAGTAAGATTGTGTTTGGTTACAATTAAGTCATACCCATTATTGCTTTTGTGTAATATACTTTAAGGCTCAAATGCAGAAATCTTCCTGTTATGCCTCAAATTCTAGGAATGGAATGGTTTGGGTCACTTCAATGTCTGTCTCCATAACTTGTTAACAAACCCATGTCATTAGAAAACATAGTAGGAAAGTAAAATTCTTAAAACCTAATCATCTCTCAACTCGTAAGCACAAAACAGACAAGCAAAATCTTTATATTCCCATTATAAAAATACTGCGTAAGAGGGGCCAATTAGAAAAGAGAGAAGAACACAAACTGTATTTTGATTTTTGTTTTCTGCAGATGGTTAATGTAGCATATAAAGTATATTAATCAGGACCATATCCATACATACTTGATACCTCTTCCTCATTTTTCACTGAACATTGTACTGAGAACACTTTCTTTGTCACTAGATGTTTTTCAAAACCATGATGTATGATAGACTGTCATTTAATTTATTTAACCATTCCTCCATTGTTGAACACATATGCTTTTACTTTTTGCTATTATAAATAATTCTCCATTAAACATTTTCATTTCCTTAGTATAAATTCTAAGAAATTAGAGTAATTGGAGTAATTGGATCAAAGGATATGAACTTTTTAAAGCCCTTTTGATAGATACTGCTAAAATTTTCTTGCAGAAAAGTTGTTCCAAAATACAGCCTATACTTTGCCAATAATATTATCATTATTTTTAATTTTTAATTTTTATTTAAAACTAGTTTTATATTTCCAGAAAAATTACAAAAATAATGCAAAGTTCCTTATACCCCTCACCTAGTAGATGCTAATTTTGGCAGAGAGTAACAATTACCTTTGTGTTTTACATAGTAGTAATTGAGTCATTAAGGTTCTTCATAGTATTGACATACAGTTAAGCTTACCTTTATAAAAGTTTATGAAACAAAATAATTATAACTTTTTACAGGATTTTACAAAGAATTCATCACAAGCTGAATCAGACGGTTCTTCAATCTTACTGTTTGACTTGACCCAGGATACAATACCACTGTCCCAAGATATACCAGCAGCTTTTAGAGAAGGTTTGGTTTAGCACTCCTTTATAAAAATTGTAAACAGAGACTTGGAATTTTATTTATGAAATTATGTTTCTGTTTTGAAGCCCCATACTTTCATGTTAAGTTTTTCACATATTGTAAGATGGGATAGAGCTAATCATTCCTGAATGCCTTTCTTGGGTGATATTATACAAAATTGTATTTAATAATAGAACATTTTATTTTGTCCTGTTAAGTTGGCTAGCATGTGTTCTTTGAGCTCATTCTCACTTGGAAGCAGCCATGGGCTGAAAAATCTTAATATAATTTCTGTGCGTCAGGTTAGTCCCCTGATGCTTTATATACTCTGTTTTAAAAATGTTAATTATTTGGAAGGCCATTACTATGAGAAAAGGTGCATGGTTATAGTTGATTTCTTCATAGGCTAGTGTCTTTCTATCCAAATAAATAATGCAGATATGATAGTTAAATATGATAATATAGTAGTGTCACAAAGTGGCAAAACTAAAGAAATAGTGATTTGTACATAATAAGTACTCAGTAAATATCCATTGAAGGAATAATGAAAATTGAAGAATTACAGTTCTTTGATGTCTGCCATAATGAATTTCTTAATTAACCTAAAATAGTATGCCAATGAAGGAATTTTATCTAGTTGAAAAATTCCCCATAATCAAAGCAATTACTGTTTCTATATTAGCTAATTTGATGTATTTCACTAAGTGAAAAGAGGGACACAAGAATTTTTTGAATGTTTAAATTGTTTACTAAAAAAGTTAGTATACAACATTTATTAAACCGAAACAAAAAAATTGTCGCAATATGAGTAGCCAGAAATATTTTCCCATTTTGATAATACTTGGTTTGATATTCATCTATCTAGGTGTCACTTATCTAATTAGTAAAATAGCCAAGAACCAAAATAAAAATAAAAGGAGAGATTAAAATTTTTAAGTCTGATTTTAAAAGCATATGGTCTTTATTCACAGGAAAAGTCTGAATTCTTGAACTTTTAGAGGGTAAAGATAGTGACTCCTACTTTCCCTCTAAGTTTTTATACTGTAGAGAATGGAACATTGCCCTGAATGGTAAATAGGGTTATAGCTCATTAGGAAGATACAGGTTTAAGCCTCTATTCTAAAGATTTCTGTGACCTTTGTCAAGTCACTAACCTCTTTATATCTCAATTTTCTCACATTATTAAAATAGATTCTTTTTTTTCTCACATTGTGCATTCATTTCCCACACCTGAAATGAGCCATTTGGAGATGAAATTATAATTCTTACTCTACTTATTTTGGGGCTTTTTTGAGGCCCAAATAATATAAGTGAAACTTGAAAAATGCATTATAAGCTTTAAAAGACTTGTGACAATAAACAGTTGTTAGAATGACAGTTATGAATGATAATATGTGCTATATGTTGAGAAGCATGATTAATGGACTCCTGTCTAGGATGGTCATGGAAGGTTCTTAGAGAAGGTTGGATTTGAGCTTGATTATGAAGAATGAGAATAGGATTTTTATTGGCACAGCTAAGAAAAGTTGAGGGTAGGAAATGGCATGAGCCAAACACAACAGAAATAAATAACTTAAAAGGTCATAATTTAAAACTATTGAGCTCAGATTGATTTTATTAATTTTATTTAACTTACATTTCCTCATGCTCAAAAAATTATATATTAAAACAGTCTGTTTTTACTATCCAGCCCATTACATTACATAATCAGTTGCCTAGTCCAAAATACCAGCACTCGTTGGTTGTTCAAGTAACCTAAGAATCTCAGAAGAATGTTAAAGTGATTACACAAAATCAGTCCTAAGTGCCTTCAGTATAGCTGTCAGTAATCATGTGTTTTGAGGATGAAAAAAATCATTTCTATGTTATCTCAAAGACTGAAAGATTGACAGAGGAGCCCACTAATATAATACTCTTATTTTGCTGGCAGGTATCTACTTACTCTACTGCTTCTCCTATTAGTATACAGTTGTGAGCTTTAAAACATGATGTGCAGTTTTAGAACCTTTATTGCAAAGTACAGTTAATTGTTTGTTATTTTCATTTTTTTGAACTTGTCACTGACGTGCAGCTCAATTGTTTGTTATTTTCAAAAATCACTTTTGCTGGGTCTGGTTAGAGCCTAAATAGCCCTGTTTCTCTTGCGAATGCCCTAAATTATATAATCCTTTTGGCCTTTAAGGTGATGTTTTTCAAACTCAAAACTATTTTTAGCAATGAAATTCTTACTCAAACGAAATTTTATGCAAAAGTCTAATAAATAAAACATAAAAGGAGAGTTTCTTTATTATATTCCCTAAGATAGACCCATTAGACTCAGGGGAACATAGTTTGAAAGCCATTATGCTAACTCCAAACCTTTTCATATGAATAAATGAGGTATTATCATTCAAGATTAGTTGTTTCCACTTTGTACATAAGGAATAAACAGATAATTAAATCTAAACCACCCGTTAGGTTGTTAGGTGGAAAAAGAACTAACTTGAATTTTCTATTAGATACCTTAAGTTTTTTTATAGCATTTTAATGGGTGTCTCTAAATGTTTAGAATAAATTTTAAAAATATTTTACAAGCTCAAATGCATTTAAGCACCAAAAGATACATTCATTTATAGGAATTTAGCTCAGAGTATTCTTTGTGCTTTAACTTTTATTTATTTTGCTCAGAATTTTTTGGTCTGACTTCTTTCATGGTACCTGTTAATGTTTTCTTTGTTTGAAAGCATCTTTAGAATTTTGTTGCATAAAGTTTATTTTGGGAATTAGTCACATTTATGTAGTTCATAGTAGTGGTGCAATTTTTTTCTACTCCTTGGTCATGTAAATTTTCATCAGTTTATTGCCGTTTGTATGATTTGCTAATTCAATTATGTTACCTTTTATTTAGCTCCAAGATATTTTTACTTAATTTTAAATGTAAGGCCATTTTAGTAGTAGTTTTATATAAGCAATATACTATACTGGAACATTTGCAATTATCTTTCACACTATTTAAATGTTTGTAGGTACGGATCAAACTTCGTTTGCATTAAAACATCCTTCTACTTCTAAAGTTAACAGTGTTAATTCAAAAAAGCCAAAGACCAGTGAAAGTAATTCTGAAATAAGTCCCTCTGCTTCACTGTCTGTAATTAACTCTCCTTCGGAGACATCTTCCCAGGCTGTGCTATCAAAAGGTAAATATGAAATCTGGCATATAAAAAAGAAATTGTATTACTTCTACATAAATTTTAGAAATTATGATGAGTTTTAAACTATTATTAATGGTTGTTTAAGGTTTTAAAAAGATGAATTTGAGTCTTTTAAGTCTTTATTTTAGGTACAAATATCTCATCAACTCAGTATAAAACTGGAGCAACTTTCCTAAGAGCTTGTCCAAAGTGCAGTGTTCAGTTCAACCTTTTGGATCCTTTGAAATACCACATGAAGGTAAGCTTTTTCAAAATTCCATTTTTAAAAAGTTTACAAGTCCTTGAAAATATTAAAGATTGATACACAGTAAATGCAGTTTGCCTAGATATTTAGATAGGAAACCCTCTCATGTTAGTATTTCATATAACTTACTAAAAATTGATATTCACAATGATTGTCTTTATACAAGATTAAAAAATCTTTCCCAATCATGAAATTTTAAAAATTGAATTCATTATAGATGAAACAGAGGTCATCATGTTAAGTGAAATAAACAGGCACAGAAGGACAGATATTAATATCGCATGTTTTCACTCATGTGTGAGAGCCAAAAATTTTGATGTCATGGAGGTGGAGAATAGCATGATAGTTACCAGAGGCTGGAAGGGTGTGTGTGGAGGGGTGGGGAGGATGAAGAAAGGTTGGTTAATGGGTACAAACACACAGTTAGATAGAGGCTAGAAGTTTTAATGTTCATCAGTAGGGTAGGGTGACAACAGTGTATCGTAGTTTTCAAAATAGCTAGAAGAAAGCACTTGAAATGTTCCCAGCATATGGAAATGATAAATACTCCAGATGATGGATATCCTAAATACTCTGACTTGATCATTACACATTCTGTGCATTTAACAAAATATCACATGCACTCCATAAATATGTATAAATATTATGTATCAATAAAAACTTTTTAAAGTTGAGTTCATATACACTACAGTGTAGGCATATTGCATTTTAATTTTAAATGAAAAGAATATATTGAAGTATGTTATTGACTAAAGTATGCTATTATTCAAATTTCTTGTAAAGCAGGCATTTTATTAGGTGCTTGATCTTTTATGTAACATAAAAATTCCTTTTGTTCACCTTATTTTTTGTCCGTGGTGACATATGCATGTCACATTACTCAATGAAAATCTTAATTTTACATTTTAATTTTCAGCACTCAGAAATAAATTCCTAATAATGGAGCATTTCATATGAAATGACAGTTTTAATTCAATCTAGAATATAGTTATAAATGAATTCTAGCTTTATATTAATATAGAAAGCTCTGGAAATTAGGTTTCAGGTAATTTTCACAGTACTAAGGAAGTATGGGATTTAGGTAACACTCACCTTAAAATATTTTAGTAGATATTACAGTCTTCTGTTGTGTGTGTGTGTGTGTGTGTGTGTGTGTGTGTGTGTGTGTGTGTGTAAAGATAGTCTGTATTCTGCTTGCATGCCCAGTGTTAATTGCAGGAAGTAGGGAAGGAGGCAAGAAAAAAGGTAAGATTATATGTGGGAAAGAAGGGCTGAGTAGGGTGCAAAGCAAAGAAGCAACTTAGGAAAAGATACTGCTCACTATTTTAAAGATTGGCAAATTTTTATTGAAATTCAGCATTTTACAAAAAAGGATTAAAAAAAAGTAGTTCTAAAATTCCAAATACATGTCTCTTTATTCTGGGGCAAAACCATATTGGGTCTATCACTACTTTCACCTCCCTATGTTTGAGAAAGATGAATCCAAGTCTCACATTAGTACTACTTTCTTTGATATCTTCCAACTCTGTTTCTTGGTGTTACTCTTTAGGATATAGATGGATCTATCTGTTATAACTCCATTGTGAAAGCACCCTTTAGTATTTTATAGCATCCTTTTTTGTTTTATCGTTTAATGCTTTAATATCAAGCTGACGATCCTTGCTTTCTTACTGTTTCCGTGTGCCTGTTACATTCTTTGCTTATCCTTTTATTTTCAACCCTTCCAAAATCACTTTGGTGATGGTTAAAGTATTTCATTTTGTGGTTGCTTTGTGTGTATGTCATTAAGATTTTTAGGAAAGTTCTTTTATTTTCCACCCTAACTTGTTTTATTATGTAGTCTTTTCTTTAAAAAAAAAAACACTTTATTGATGTATGACTGACATACAAAAAGCTGTAAATATTTCATATATATAGCTATATGAGTTTAGAGATAAGTATACGTCTGTGAAACCATCACTATCTGTACCATAAACATATTCATTACCTCCAAAAGTTTCCTCTTGTCCTCTTTTTATGGTGATATGAACACTTAACAGAAAATCTACCCTCTTAGCAAATTTTTAAGTATGCAGTACAGTATTGTTAACTATATAGGCACTATGCTGTACAGGAGATCTCTAGGGCTTATTCATCTTGAATACCTGAACCTTTGTACTCTTTGATTAATACCTCCCTCTTTCCCCCTCCCCCCAGCCCCTGGCAATCTCAATTCTACTCTCTGCATCTATGAGTTTGACTATTTTAGATTCCTCATATAAGAGGGATTTTGTAATATTTGTCCTTCTGTGACTGGCTTATTTTTCTTAGCATAATGTCTTCCAAATCTATCTATGTTGGTACAAATGGTAGGATTTCCTTCTGTTTTAAGGGTAAATAATATTCCACTGTACGTATATATGCCACATTTATCCATTCACACATCGATAAACATTGAGGTTCCTTCCATGTCTTGGCTATTGTGAATAATGCTCCAGTGAAGATAGGAGTGCAGATTTCTCTTCGAGGTCCTGATTTCAGTACCTTTGGATGTATATCCAGAAGTAGGATTGCTGGACTGTACGTTTTTTTAATTTTTTGAGGAATCTCCATACATTTTCCATTGTGGCCGCACCAACGTACATTCCCATCAACAGTGTAAAAGGGTTCCTTTTTCTCCACATCCTCACCAACACTTTCCTTTTGTCTTTTTGATATAGTCATCCTAACAGGTGTGAGGTGCTATCTCATTGTGGTTTTGGTTTGTATTTCCCTAATGATTAGTGATGTTGAGCACCGTTTCACATACCTGTTGGCTGTTTGTATGTCTTCTTTTGAGAAAGGTCTATTCAATTCCTGTGCCCATTTTTAAATTGGTTTATTTGGGTTTTTTGTTATTGAGTTGTAGGAGTTTCTTAAATGTTACCAGATATATGGTTTGCATGTATTTTCTCCATTCTATTTTTTCTTCTCCAGTTATTCTTAGAAAATCCTTTTAGAGAAATCCTACAACTAAAAAGTATGTATAATAAGTAAATTAGTTTTATCTCATTATACTCTTGTGTGAAAGTTTTACACATTAGGATCAGTTTATATGAGGTGGATTTCCCTTCAGATGTTTTTTTTTTGTGGGGGAGGGGATGTTTGTTTTTTAAGACACAGGATCTCACTCTATCACCTAGGCTGGAGTGAGTGCAGTGGTGTGATCATAACTCACTGTAGCCTCAAACTCCTAGGCTCAAGCAATCCTCCTACCTCTGCGTCCCAAGTAGCTAGGACTTTAGGTGCATGCCACCACACCCGGCTTTCTTTTTTTTCCTTTGTAGAGGTGAGGTCTCACTATGTTGCCTAGGCTGGTCTCAAACTCCTAGCCTCAAGTGATCCTCCGCCGTCAGCCTTCCAAAGTGCTGGGATTACAGGCATGAGCCACCATGCCCAGCCCCCTTTAGATGTTTAAGCATTCTAGATAGAATGTGTTGAGGATTTCAAGATGTAACTGACACTTCTTTCTTTGTGTCCCACGCATTTTCTAGCACCTCGAATCTGGAGAATGGCAAGTTAACTGTGCTCAAAGTCTAGTTCCAACCAGGCTTTACGGAAATACTACTGCGTTATTTGATAATTAAGCTTATACATAATGACATATAAAACTACTTTTTAAGATATATCTCGACACAGATGTGAAATGTATTATTTTTGGCTAAGAAATGAATTATTAAATATTTACATCTGAAAAGAAAAATTGCAAGGAAAAGGGTATTAGATATATGAACATCCCTGATTTTACGGTTTTCAATTTGTTTTTAAAGTTATTTCATTATTAAGATAGTAGATGTCTATTATTTGAATTTTTTAGAATATATAAAGAAGGAAACCAACATTTTGGTATCTTTCCAGATATATTGCCAAGCATAGTTTTATATCATCTGGCCCTAGTTGTAAACACAATCATTTTTTGGTATCTAATTTTTAAAAGGATATAAATAAGGCTTGTATTTTTTCCTCTTTCAGCGTTGTTGTCCAGATATGGTAAATAACTTTTTAGAAATTATTAAAGCAGAACTTTCAAGTGCCGAAAAGGAAAATGAGACTGGTTCAGAGAAAGGAAAATTGATCATGTTAGTTAGTGACTTTTATTATGGAAGACATGAAGGAGCCACTGAGGAAGAACAGAAGACTTACACAACTTTTAAATGCTTCAGTTGCTTGAAAGTTCTTAAAAATAATATTAGGTATGTATGTACTTACTTTTATTTCTGCTTAAAAATTGAGATACTACAGATAGGAATATTGAGTCTTTATTTTTCTGTGCCATCCTAGGTAAGCAATTTTAACACTTTCTGCTAAGAACACAGGCAGGTTATCATGTTGAAAAGCTTTTGTACTTCCTTGTATTTTAGAAATTTGACTCCTGGATACACCTAGTTATATTTTTTTTCAGATAGTTTATGTAAGGATAAAATGTTTTTTAACTTAGGGGAAAATTACTTCTTTCCCCTATATTTATCATTGAACTAGGAGTTTTTGTGAGATATTTTTATTTTCTAACTCTCTTTAAATCTTTTCTTCGTATCACAAGAAGAACCACCTTATCCAGTGTGACTTCCGTACTAGTCTTATTTAAAGTTCAATTTTTTCAATTCACATTTATAATTTTTAGCACATTTACCTTGTAGAGAAAGTGATCTTTTTTTGGTGATCTTCTTTAGAGAAGTACCAGTTCTATGAAACATGTCTACTTTGATTTTATAATTTAACACATTTTAAAATACAGATTTAACTCCCAGTGGAATTTTAAAGATTTTATTCATATATACTTTAAATTCTAGGAACTTGTACTTTGCAATCTTTGACTTACATAGCATATTACATATGTATCATTTTAAGTGAGATAGTAACAAACCAAATTAACAAGACGTAATGATTGGTATTTTTCATTGCTTAAGTAACCTATCAGTTGAGGTTATTGTTCCAATGTTTTATTATAAAAATTTTCAAATATTGAGCAAAGCTGAAAAGTTTTCACAGTGAACATCTGTCTGTCACCTCAATTCTACCGTTAACATTTGCTATACTTGCTTTACCACATAACTATTTATCCATAGAACCATGTGATTTTTTTGGATACTTTTCAAAGTACAGACATTTACTAAAACCAAAGGAGGAAAGAAGATATTTCAAGGTGTACCATAACCGGCTTTAAAGAGTGTTTTAGAAGTGTGAAAAAGAGATATGTCCAAACCTTCATAATGATTGCTATCTAGGTAGATGACATCGATACTTTATTTTAAAATTATTTTCTTTAGGGATTCATAGTGAATAATTGTGAATAGTTGACCCAGTCTTAAAATTGCTGTTTTGATTGAATACTTTGAAATTCAGAAAAAAGCTTTAGTAAGCTCTTTGAAATAGTTATGCCCATTTATATTGTACTCTCTGCTATTGAACATCATAGTTCCTTCTCATAAGAAGCCTTTTAGAGAAGATGAAATAGCAGAATGTAAAACTGAAAAATGGACGGTGCTACAAAGGGCACAGTCTGCAGGGAAAATGAACAGTTGGTACTAACGGTAAGCCAGTATCATTAAATAAAATAAAAGGTTCTTGTAATTATAGGCATTAAAATCGCTATTGCATGCATTTAGAAACCAAGATGCAAATAAAAATACCAATAATTTATCTTTTAAGCAGCTTGAAACCTGTTGTGTATCTTCAAGGCCTTTAAAAGATTTCTCTTATGACTGTAGCTGCTTTTGGTGGTAGGATTCTCTTCCTTTTAAGTATTATATTTTAAAATGTAAATAGTGTTTCATGTATGGAAAAGAAGCCCGCTATTTTTCTTTGCCAAAAGAATATTTTTAAATCTCAAACAATGATGAAGAGTTATAGCAAATTAGTGATGTTTCATACTAACTACATTAATAGATAATTTTAAAAGCAAAAATTCATTCATAAAAATGTTTACTAAGCCACTTAATAAAAGCAAATTATTTGAAGTGCACACTTTTCTAGAGGGCTTGAGTCATACAAGTACATTTTTAAAATTTGGGTTCAGATACTTACTTGTGAGGTTTTTCTTTGGTTGTAAATCTGACTTTTTGCACCTGTTGACCATCATTTATAGGTTTATGAACCATATGAAACACCACTTGGAACTTGAGAAGCAGAACACTGAGAGCTGGGAAAACCACACCACCTGCCAGCACTGCTACAGGCAGTATCCCACACCCTTCCAGCTGCAGTGCCACATCGAGAGTACACACACCCCCCATGAGTTTTCTAGTAAGTGACAGTTTCATTGTAGTCATGTATATTAATTGATTTTGATCATCTGAACTGTGAGGAAACCTAAAACATTCTGACAGAAAAATAAGAATAAGAAATAGACTTTGTAATTTAAGAGCAAAATTGAAAAATAAGTTATAACTTTTATAAACTTAAATAAAATTTGTTACTAAAGCTGAGCACAGTGGCACATGGCTGTAACAGGCAGGAGGATTGTTGGGCCCAGGAGTTCGGGGCTGTGGTGCACTGTGATCATGCCTGTGAATAGCCACGGCACTCCAGCCTGGGCAACATGGCAAGATCCCATCTCTAAAAGAAAAAGAAAAGAAAAAAAATTGTTGCTAAAATTGAAGTCCCTCTTGTAAATAATTTATTAGTGGAAACTTCCTTGGCATAACTCCTGTGTTATGTATAGGGGACTAAATTAGAACACATACATTAGACTCCATGGTTTTCAAATTTGAAATCAAGGGCCTTGATGTATGCTTAAATATAAAAAGTAACTATAGTGGTAGTTAAAATTCATAGACTCTGGAGGTGGGCAGCTTGGCTTCAGATCCCAGCTCTGCCTCTTAATACAGATGCAAGATCTCAAGCAGTTTACTTAATTTTTCTGTGCTTCCAGTTCCTCATCTGAAAAATGGGGATAAAAATAGCAACACCTTCCTCAGTGGTGTTATGAGAATTAAATAAGCTAATATCAGTAATGTCCTTAGTACAGTGTTACAGAGTTAACAGCTATAGAATTGTTAGAACCACCATCACTTCTATTGCTATCATTACTTGTTTTGGATGTACAAAATGAGTCTTTTTTATATACATACTCAAAAAGGTATAATATGTTTGTTTTTCACTTTCAGCTATTTGCAAAATCTGTGAATTATCATTTGAAACAGAGCATATTCTTTTACAACATATGAAGGACACTCATAAACCCGGTGAAATGCCGTATGTTTGCCAGGTACACACACATTTTATTGTGTACTTAGATGTTTATTTAATTTTCACATGCCACGAAGTAGTATTGTTCTTTCGATTTTTTTTAACCATTTAAATAAAATTAGTTACTATGTTAAAATTGAAGACCCTCTTCATTAGTGGAAGCTTCTTTGGTTTAACTCATGCATGTTGTATGTAAGGGGGTGGACTAGGTTTTGCCTGCAGGCCATAGTTTACAGACCCCTGCACTAAACAAGTAAATGCCCTGCTGGAGAAAGGCAAACATATGGCTTATCATGTAAGGAAGAATACAGACACACCAGGGAAAATAGGAAATGCTTTTAGTTATAGAGAACCCAATCAAACGCTTCAAGACCAGTGTTTTTCCATAATTTGAAGTGGCTTCCAGTAATAAGAAAGCAAGATAAAGATAAATTGCCAGTAGCATAGCCTGGATGCTATTTAAAATCTAAAGAAGAGAATACTCTGTTTTATATAGCAGGAAAAACTTTATAGAACAGGAGATGTCAGCTTAAAAATTCACATCAAGGTAGGGAGTGGTAGATCTGAAAAGAAGAAGGGAGTCTAGCTACATTTTGGAATATATCTATAAACTTCGAAAGATAACATTTCTGTTTCAAAGATTATCTTTATTACTTGCAGTAATAGGATTCTTGGTTGTATAGGTAGCAGAGCTGAACTAGTAGTACGTAATGTTCTTCTAAACAAATGACCTGTTATTGCGACTTTGATGTAATTGCATATAAGTTATAAAATTTCAATTTAAACTAAACCTTCTTTATATTTCTAGGTTTGCCAGTTTAGATCATCAACATTTTCTGATGTAGAAGCTCATTTTAGAGCATCCCATGAAAACACTAAGAACTTGCTATGTCCGTTTTGCCTCAAAGTTAGTAGAATGGGAACTCCCTACATGAATCATTATATGAAGCATCAGGTGAGATTAAGCAGTTCTCATTTATTCATGTTGTCCTAGTGAAAAGGTACAGATCTCTATCTTACAACATTGGTTAGATTTGTTCTGGACAGAAAGCAAAGTTGTTCTGAGTGACACAATTTACAATTTATGTTGAATTGCTTGTGAAACTTCCACTTCTCTTCTTTGCCTGCTTTCTGGTGACATTGAGGCTCATAAGTAGTGAAAGTTCTGAAAGATAGCTAGAAATAGGAACCCCGGGGTGGAGGGAAAAAAGGAAGATGAGTGGAACATTTAGGTTAGATATTTCAGGGTCTAAGAATGGTGGGAATGGGAATGATTTCGAAGGTGCTTATCAAGAGCAGAGAAAATAATAAGTTTGAACTGAGGAAGGTAAGATTGAGGACTCAAAACCTTCTTTTTACTGTTTCTCTTCAAATTTTATTTCTACTTCCTGGCCCACTTTTTGTTATGAGACATGTGGTTGTCATCAGTGACCTAGAATGGGCTTTTGTTTCCAATAACAAAGGAAACAGCAAGGACACTTATTACCAGATACGTGAACTATGCCAGAGAACTATATTTAGGTTGTAACTTGTTTCCTGCATGACTTTTTCTACCTCTGCTATATAATTTCTGGGATACCGGTATTAGTGCTTGCACCTTTCCCTTGAATTCTGATTTTTGCTTACTGGTTCTTTTCCTGAAACAATTAGACTGTCCTTTGGGCTGAAAACTTTAATGAAATGGGCTATTCCTGAGTGTTTGAAACACAGCGCCTTTGCCAAAATCAGAAGTCAGTGGATTTACTAAATCTGATCATGTAATCAAGTTTTGCCTCCTCACTGATCAGCTCATTACATTTATTATTGATTGCATTGTCATGGCCAGTTTATTCATGTTAATTGGAAAAAATCATAAAAGTAGAATTCCCAAGTACATTTAGGATCACCTCTGTTATGACTGAGATAGTACCAGCATATCTATTTTTTTATCCTGATAGGCCACCTCACCCTTAAGAACCTTTGGCAAAATTTCTATTCTGGGGTTTCCCCAATGGTGTTCAGTCAGATGTTAATAAATGTTCCCCTCTAAAATTGTTCCTGGTGAAGGCGATTTGGTAAATGGCTGGGTTTACAAATTTAATAGAGTTGTTTTTGTTTATTTTTTAAAATAGGATTTTGCAGATCCTTTAATATGCTAATAGATACTGTGAATCTCTGAGCAAGGGACATAGTATATAATGTTCCCCAAACTTATTTAACCATTGAACCCTTTATTTGCACAATATCTATTAACATTTCTTGAGGAATAGAGTTTGGGAAACACTGTTATTTGTGCTCTGTATTTCATTTTTTGGTCTTTGATTTTGAAAAAAAGAATGAAATATAAAGCAATAGCTTTGGCTATTTAATTATGAGGATTTTAACATAATTCTTTCCCCTATGCTTTGCTAAGCTCCAGAGCGATATAGATGTGTAGGAAGTGATACATGCTAAAAAAGCAAGAAAGATGTTGGTGAGCCCACTATATGAGTTGTGTCCATAAGTGGTTCATCTGATCTATAGCCACTCTTCATACCCTAAGTTGTATGTGTTAACTTGCCATGTATATTGGAAAGAGTTATCCCAGCAGGTCTGAGTTGCTCAAATATTGTACAATTTCAGAAGGGTCTGCTTATTTTATGTCACTGGCCCTTGACTAGCTCCTAGAAATTGAGCTCTTAAAATGTTCCCTGTGTTACTAACTAATAAGAGTATGTTGCATGCCTGGAACCTTGAGCCATATTGTACAAGCTTATCTATATAATTTGTGAAAAAAATATGATTATGGTGACCACCTGCTTTTCTTCTGGGGGTACAAAGATTTGGTGACTTATTCCCATAGAAAACCTGGGCTCTTAGACTCAAGAGAGCTTCCCTGTCAAATAACACTTTACACATACTGCTGCAGTTAGTTGCTGAAGGATTGATTAAGTGTGTCCTATGCAACTCCATTGGGAGAGAGCTCTTGGAAGCTGGTACCTGGTATCCTCTTGAATCTACCTAATATACCTTTTTCCTTTATTAATCCTTCTCTGTTACCTTTCACTGTAATAAACTGTAGCTGTTAGTATAACAACATCTGAGTCCTTTAAGTCTTTCTGCTCAATCATCAAATCTGGGAGTAGTCTTGGGGCCCACCAGCATACCACAAGTGCTGTCTTAGTCTATTTGGGCTGCTATAACATACTACCATAGAATGGGTGGCTTAAACAACAAAAACTTACTCCTCACAGTTCTGGAGGCTGTGAAGTCCAAGATCAAGGCACAGTAGATTCAGTGTCTGATAAGGGCCTCCTTCCTGGTTCATAGATGACCGTCTTCTCACTGTGTCCTCACATGGTGGAAGGGGCAAGAGAGCTCTCTGGGGTCCCTTTTATAAGGACACTAAGCCTATTTACGAGGGCTCTACTTCCATAATCTAATTATTTTCCAAAGGCTCCGCTTCCCAATACTATCACATTGAAGATTAGGATTTCAGCATATGAATTGGAAGGGACATAAACATTGAGTTCATTTGAGGTGCTCAATTTTTTTAAGTTTGAAGTACCTCAGATGTAGGGAGTCAGCAGTAAAAGGATTCTATTGATAAGAAGGATCATTAGGCTTCCCTTAAGATATTTGTAATATGCATAATTATTCACAGAAGACTCAAAAACCAGAGCTAAGGAGGATTATAAGCTTGTAATTGCAATGACATTATTAGAGCAAATTTAGATAATAAAAATTGTTGACTCTGGTTCATTTTGTTCTTTTTGAAGACTTTGGTTGCAACTTTTTCCTAAAAGTAATATATCATGTCTTGAGTGATTTTAGAGCTAGCAATCAGTTTGTACAACTTTTCAGGAAGGATAAAAGAGTCCAGATGTGTTAAATATCCTCATTAGCTCTGTAATAATAACAATAAGCAGTTAACATATACTAATCACTTTCCATTTGACAGTTACTGGTGCTTTTACATGCATTCTCTTATTTAATCCTCACAGTCACCCTATGAAGCAGGTAATGATTGTTTCCATTTTATAAATGAAGAAACAAACCTTTATAGAGAGTAACTTGCCCACTGACATATTTCTTAATAAATGGCAGAGCCAAAAATGGACTATAGCCCAAGCTTTTACCAGATTCATATTCCACATTGATATTAGGTCTAAAAGCAGAAATTACGGATAGTCATAATTACCCTTGAAAATCCCTCAGATCATTCAAACAATATAGAATGTTTGTCAAAAAGTACAAGCTTGTACACGGATAAATTTTTCTCTACCCTTGGAACAAATCACTGTTTCTTTGGTTGAACATCATGTTATACAAAAACATACCGTATCATCATCATCCTTAGTATATTGCAAGCGTACATGCGTAAGAGAGATGTGCATGACTTGAGTCCATCTAAAGGAATAGTAGATTAACGTCTCCCATTATGGCTCTGGACAAATAAATGCTTATTGAATGGAATGTCACACATTTTGCACTAAATTGTGCCTGCTTCTCATGTATACTGTCAGTTTCTTGCTGTCTGCCTCACTATTTATTTAACAAATATTTATTGAGTGCCTAACATATGCCAAGGACTGTTTTAGGTATTGGGAAGTAAGCAAAGTTTGTGCCCTCTGGAATTTGCAGTATGGTGGAGAAGGATAAGTGTGTGTGTGTGTGTGTGTGTGTGTGTCTGTCTGTCTGTCTGATGTCTGAATGTATATATATGCCAGCTGGTGGGTAAGTACCATGAGAAGTAAATACAGATGAATAGGGAGTGCCGGTGCTCAGGTGAAGGAGCAGTTTCTGGGTTTTCTATGGGGTAGTCAAAGAGGGCCTCTCCAAAGGAAATAAGGGAGTAAGTCACGTAACTGTCTGGGAGAGATATTCCAAGCAGAGGGAACAGTAAGTAAGCAGTGAGGTGAGCATATACCTAGGTCATTCAAGGAAGGAGCAAGGAGGCCACTGTGGCTGGAGCACGGTGAACAAGTGGGAGGAAGAATAGTAGAGATGAATTTGTAGCAGTAGAGTGCAAGCCAGATCGCATAGGGTCTTGTAAGCTAGAGTCAGGATTCTGGAGTGTTATGAAAAGCCATTGGAGGGTTTAAGCATGTGAAGGATCTGCGGCATTTTAAGATCGCTGTGACAGCTATGGGAAGAACAGACTGTAGAGGGGAAAGGTGGAAATAGGAAGAGAATAGGAGGCTATCGTAAGAGTCCTCATGTCAGGCTTAGACAGGTGATAGCAGTGGTTGAAGGTGATAAGTGGAAAGATTATAATTTTTTACGGTATTGCTGACAGGTTTTAATAATGAATTGAATGCGGGGTGTAAGAGAAAGAGAACAGCTAATAATGACCAAGTTTTGTGGGTTTTTTTGTTTGTTTTTTGAGGTTTTATTTATTATTTTTTTTTGTCCTGAGCAGCTGCAAGTATATGGAGTTCCCATATGCTGAGATATTGGGAAGACTGTGGAAGGAACAGATTTCATGCCCTTCCGTACTCAGGATGGATGGGAGGGAATCTAGAGTTCAATTTTTTCCGTGTTGATTTGAAATGCCTATTAGATATCAAGTAGAGCAGTCAAGTAGACAGTTGGATGGATGCTTTTTAAAGCCATGAAACTGGATGAAGTAATAGGTATAGGTAGAGAAGATTGCTGGCAACTGTACTCTGGGGAACTCTTATCTGTCCTGTTAACTTGCTATCTATGTCTTATTTGAGTTTTGCCTCTCTTTCCCCCACTCTCTTGAGCACATACAGATATGAATCTGTTTATGTTGACTGTACCTATGATATCCAATGCTCTGAAAAGGTCTGAAGATGAAACTAAACTAGTAATACAAATACATTATGTTTATATATTGCTTTGAATTTGGTAAAGAACTTTTATTCATCAAATGCCTACTGTATACTAGTAGCTGTTCTAAGTTCTTTCATATTTGTTACCTCATTTGGTTTTCCTAAATGATTGTGTTTTATATGGAAATAGTGATGCTTGTGGAGATACATCTTTAAAGAAAACATTGTTTTGTATTTGTATGTTCTAAATTTACATATAAATTAATGAGCACATATACATAAAGATCACAATTGATAATACAGAGTAGAAAGAACACTAACCAGCTATAGACAAGTGACTTAAATTTCTCTTGGGTTCTATTTCCCACTGATAATAATAGGACTAGGTTTGAGATAGGACTCAGTCAAGGGGTTCTCAAACAATAGATTGGAATCTGTTTTTATTTATGCTTCTACAATCAGTGTAGGACTTTTCCAATTAGAACCTAATTGACGTCCGGGCGCGGTGGCTCACGCCTGTAATCCTAGCACTCTGGGAGGCCGAGGTGGGCGGATCGTTCTGAGCTCAGGAGTTCGAGACCAGCCTGAGCAAGAGCGAGACCCCGTCTCTACCAAAAATAGAAAGAAAATTAATTGGACAGCTAAAAATATATATATAGAAAAAATCAGCCGGGCATGGTGGCGCATGCCTGTAGTCCCAGCTACTTGGGAGGCTGAGACAGTGGGATTGCT
>RJWJ010009432.1:0-49991 GCA_004363605.1 Indri indri
TGCATGAGGGCTGAGCCCTCATAATCTAAACACCACACCTCCCATTAGGCCCCACCTCCCAACATTGTTGCACTGGGGATTAAGTTTCCAACCCATGAATTCAAACCATAGCAACTTGTTTACTAGAGAAAACATGTATACTGTTTGTGTCATTGTTACCATTTTGATGTATAGTCTCCCAATTAAATATGTAATGTATTTTCTTTTTTTAAAAGTTATCTCTGAATTATATATATTTTTAAAAGCTGCTCAAGTGAAGCAGTGAATTGTATTTTTTTATTTGTAAAAATTTATGGGGTACATGTGCCATTTTGTTACATGCATAGATTGTATAGTGGCCAAATCAGGGCTTTTCTTAAATATGTATTTAAATACATATGTATTTTCTTAAGAAAAATATGAATATGCTGAATATATTGTTTGTAAATCTGCTTTTTAATTTATATATTTTAGAACATTATATTATATAATATATTAAATTATGCAATTAATTTAATATATCATGAGCATCTTTGTGCATTATTAAATTTTTAAATCTTTTTGTGCAACATCATTTTTAACAGTTGCATAGTTTTCTATTGTACCATTGTGTGTGTCTCTTTCTCTCTCTCATCAGTCTTCTCTAACGTGCTAAATTGGATTTTCACTTATCAGAGAAGAATGCACATTTCCAAAAATTTTTAGTCTTCTAGAAATACATCAGAATCTCTAGCCTGCTGATGTCCCTTCCTTTCATTATCGGCTTTGTTCTGAGTCAATTCCTTACTGCACTTTTTTGCTATCATATCATTTTAATGGGGATTGGAGAAGACTGGGAAATGCAGCGGTTCTGTTGGCCAACCAACAGTTCAGTGTCAGGGACCTCACCTCTTTATATAGTCATTTTCTTGTGTAATTATTTAATATTTTGATGCATGTTGCCTTTTTCCTTAAAAAAGTAAAAACTAGAAAAATGAAAGTGCTAATATGAATACAAGAAAAATAGATCTTTTAACCTTATAGCAACTAAGACCAAAAAAAAAAAAATGAAAATTATCACATGCTCTGAGAGCAGTAAGTCTTTATTCCTTGGATATAAGTCAGTTTTCTCAGTATTCAATTGTGAAGGGGAAAAAATAAAAATAATTAAATAATAAGATTCAAATGCTAGGAACATATCAAAGATGTGACTAATAACCCAACATTCTATCCATAATTGAATGGAAAAATAAATTATAGTATATTCATTCACTGGAATATCAACAACAATCAGAAGGAATAAACTGCAACTACACTCAATAGACAAATAGAGAAAAACAACAGAGCAAAGAAAATCAATAAAATCAAAAGATAGTTCTTTTTAAAAATCAATTAAATCACTAAATAGACAAATCTATAGAGAAAGAAAGTATATTAGTCATTGCTTAGGGCTTAAGAGGTTGGATAGATGGGAGATTCAAGAAGCGACGGCTAAGGGGTATGGGGTTTCTTTTTGGAATAATGAAAATGTTCTAAAGCTGAGTGTGGTGGCGGATGTACAACTCTATGAATATGCTCAAGAACATCATATTGTACTCTTTAAATGAGTGAACAGTATGCTGTATGAATTATATCTCAATAAAGCTGTTAAAAAATGAAAGAGAAATCAAGATATTCCCAGATAAACAAAAGCTGAGAGAATTTATTACCAGCAGGCCTGCCCTACAAGAAAGACTAGGGAGAGTCCTTCAGGCTGAAATGAAAAGACATTAGATAGTAACTTGAATCCACAATAAGAAATAAGGAGCATCAGTAAAGGTAACCACATGGATAAATGTAAAAGACAATATAAATGTATATTTTGTTTATAACACTTTTTCTCTCTGGTCTGATTTAAAAGATAACTGAATAAAGCAATAACTATAAATATGTGTTGATGGGCATATAGTAAATAAAGTGATAGTTTTATGGCAATATTAGCACCAAGGAGGATGATGGAAATAGAGCTGTATAGGAACAAAATTTTTATGTTATTAAAATTAATAAGCTACAAACTGAAAGCTTGTATTAACCTGAATTAGATTGTTATAGGATGTTAATTGTAATCTCCAAGGCAACCAGTAAGAAAATAATTTTTAAAATAAGTAAAAGAAATGATCAGGCAATTAAAATTACATACTAGAAAATATCTATTTAACACAAAAGCAGGCAGTAATGGAAGAAAAGAGGCACAAAAAAGACATATGACATGTAGAGAACAAGTAGCAAAATGGCAGATATAAATCCTACTTTATAAGTAATTACATTAAATATAAATGGATTAAAGACTCCAATCAAAAGGCACAGACTGAAAGAATGGATAAAAAATATAACCCAACTACATGTTCTCTATAAGAAACATACTTTAGATTCAAAGGCATAAATAGATTGAGTTAAGAGGATGGAAAAACATATTTCATGCAAACATAGTCAAAAGAAATCTGGAGTAGGAATGTTAATATCAGAAAAAATAGACAAATATTGTTACTATGGCAAAGAAGGGCATTTCACAATAACAAAAAGGTCAATCCATCAAAAAGGCATAACAATTATAAATACATGTACCTAATGATAGAATCCCTAAAATACATGAAACAAGAACTGACAGAATTGAAGAGAGAAATAGACAATATGATACAAGAATAATAGTTGAAGACTCTGATACCCCACTTTCATTAATAGATAGAATTAGACGGAATATCAACAAGGAAGTAGAAACTTGACCAATACTCTAAATAGCCTAAACAGACATCAGCAGAATATTCCACCCAAGAAGAGCAGAACACACATTCTTCTCAAGTGCATCATGGAAGATTCCCCAGAATAGATCATATGATAGGCCAAAAAACAAGTCTCAATAAAGTTACAAGGGTTAAAATCATGCAAAATATGTTCTTCAACCACAATGGAATGAAATGAGAAATCGACAACAGAAAAAATGCAGGAAACTCACAAAAATGTGTATGTTTCAAAAAACGCATTCCCAAATAACCAACAGGTCGGAGAAGAAATCACAATAAAAATTAGAATCTGCTTTGAGATAAATGAAAACAAAAACACAACATACCAAAATTTACAGGATGAAGCCAAAGCAGGACTTAGAGGGAAATTTATAGCTGTACACAACTATATTAGAAAATAAGAAAGATCTCAAATCAATAATCTAAACTTTCACCTTAAGAAACTAGAAAAAGGCCAAACTAACCCCAAGGAAGCAGAAGGAAGGGAATAATAAATACTAGAGCAAAAGGAAATGAAATAGAGGATAGAAAAGCTATGGAAACAAATCAATGACACCAAAAGTTGGCTCCTTGAAAAGATCAACAAAGTTGAAAAATCTTTAGCTAGTCTGAGAGAGAGGGGAAGAGAGAGAGAGAGGACTCAAATTACTAAAATCAGAAATGAAAGAGGGGAAATTACTACTGATCTTACATAAATAAAAAGAATTATAAGTGAATACTATGAATGGTTGTATGCAAATAAATTGGATAACTTAGATGAGATGGACACATTCCTAGACAGACACAAACTACCAAAGCGTAATCAAGAAGAAATAGAAAATCTGAATAGACTGAAAACAAAGAGACTGAATTAGTAATCAAAAAAATTGTCCCAAAGGAAAGCCCAGGACTAAATGGCTTCATTGGTGAATTCTATGAAATGTTTAAAGGAGAATTAACACCAATTACTCTCAAAGTCTTCCAAAAATTAGAAGAGAGAACACTTCCCAATTTACTCTATGAGGTCAGTATTACTCTAATGCCAAAGCTAGACAAAAACACAAGAAAAAACTACAAACCAATATCCCTGGTGAATATAGATGCAAAAATTCTCTGCAAAGTACTGGTAAATTGAATCCAACAATATGTAAAAAGGAATATACATCATGACCAAGTGAGACTTATCCCAGCAAACAAGATTGGTTCAACATATAAAAAAATCAATGCAATAACCATATTAATAGAATAAAGGTCAAAAATCACACGGTTATTTCAATTTACACAGGAAAGGCATTTAACAAAATCCAACAGCTTTTCATGATAAAATATTCAATGAACTAGGAGTCAAAGGAAACTTCCCAAATATAATAAAGAGCATCTATGAAAAACTCACAGCTAGTATCATACTTACTAGTGAAGACTGACTGAAAGCTTTCCTACTAAGATCAGGAACACAAGAAAGATATCCATTCTCACTACTTCTATTGAACATTGTACTATTAATGGAAGTTCTAGCCATGAAAATCAGGCAAGAAAAAGAAATAAAAGGCATCCACATTGGAAAGAAAAAAGTAAAAGTATCTCTATTTACAGATGAGATCATTTTATACATAGAAATTCCTAAGGAATCCACACACACCTATATGTATGTTTTTGTATGTTGTTAGATTCAATAGCTATGTATTAGTGCTCATCAACAAGTTCAACAAGGTTGCAGGATTCGAGAGCAATATACAAAAGTCAGTTATATTGCTATACACTGGCAATGAACAATCCAAAAAGGAAATTGAGAAAACAATTCTATTTATAATTAAATTTTTTTATGTCAAAAAGAATAAGATACATAGGACTAAATTTAACCAAAAAAGTGCAAGCCTTATACATCAAAACTACAAAACATCATCAAAAGAAATTAAATAAGACTCAAAGAAATGGGAAGATAACCCATGTTCATGGATTGGAAGACTTAATATTGTTAAAAGGGCAATGCTTCCCAAATTGATCTACAGATTTGATGCAATCTGTATCATTTTCCAGCTTCCTTTGTTGCAGAAATTGCAAACTGATCCTATCATTCATATGGCAATGCAAGAGTTCCAGAGTAGCCTAAGCAATCTTGAAAAAGAAGAATAAAGTTGGAGGACTCGCACTTTTTAATTTCAAAACTTACTAGAAGATGATGTGGAACTGGAATAAGGAGAGTCATATATATCAATGGAAGAGATTTTAGAGCCCAGAAATAAACACTCATTTATGGTCAATTGTTTTTTGACACAGGTGCTAAGACCATTAATGGGGAAAGAATAGTCTTTCCAACAAATCACGCTAGGACAACTGGATGTCTACATGCAAAAGTATAAATTTGGACCCCCTACCTAACACTACACAAAAAGTAATTCAAAAATAGATCAAAGACTTAAATGTAAGGCCTAAAACCATAGAACTCTTAGAAGAAAATGTAGATGTAAATCTTTGTGATCTTGGGTTAGGCAATGCTTCCTTAGGTATAACACCAAAGACACAAGCAACTAAAGATAACTTGGACTTCACCAAAATTAAAACCTTTTTGTGTTTCAAAGGACACTATCAGGAAAATGAAAGACAACCACAGAAAATATTTGCAAATGATATACTTAATAAAGATCTAGTATCCAGAATACATAAAGAACTCTCACAACTCAATAATAAAAAATATCCATTTTTAAAATGGCAAAGGATTTGAACAGACGTTTCTCCAAAGAAGATATGTTATGGGCAATAAGGATATGAAAAGATGCTCAAAATCATTAGTCAGTAGGCAAATGCAAATAAAAACCACAACGAGATACCACTTCACACCCACTAGATGACTGTAATCAAAAAAACGAATAACAAGTGTTGGTGAGAATGTGGAGAGATCGAAACCCTCATGCCTTGCTGGTGGAAATGTAAAACGGGGCAGCTACTGTGAAAAACAGTCTGGCAGTTCCTCAAAAGTTAAACGTAGAGTGACACATGACCCAGCAATCCCATTCCTAAGTATATGCCGAAGAGAATGGAAAACATATGACCACAAAAAAACTTGTACACAAAGGTTTGTAGCAGCCTTATTTATAATATAAGAGCCTAAATATGGAAACAACCCAAATGTCCATCAACTGGTGTCAACTGGTGAGAGAAAAAAATATTCCATATATATATATGTATATATATATATATATATATATACATATATATATGCACACACACATGCACATATACAAAATGGAGTGTTATTGGACCTTAGAAAGGAATGAAGTACTGATACATGCTACCACATGGACGAGCCTTGAAAACATGATGTGAAGTAAAAGAAGCCAGTCACAAAAGACCACAGATTGTATGATTCCTTTATATTAAATATCCAGAATAGGAAAATTCTCAGAAATAGAAAGTACAGCAGTGCTTACCAGGGGCTGGTGATGGGAGTAGAGATGGGTAGTCAATGCTAACAGGAACAGAGTTTCTTTTTAGGGTGATAAAAATATTCTAAAATTAGATAGTGGTCATGGTTGCACAACTCTGTGAATATACAAAAAACCCCACTGAATTGTGTACTTTAAAGGGGTAAATTTCATAGTTTGTGAATCATATCTCAATTTTAAAATATACTAAGAAGTGTGAGCAAGTAGAGTATACCCCAAGAATGCAAGGTTGGTTTAACATTCAAAAATCAATCAATGTAATTCATCATAATAAAGGAATAAAGAAGAAAAGCCATAGAATTATATCAATAGATTCAGAAAAGGCCTTTGTCATTTTGCCAAATGACGAAATTCAGCAAACATTCAAAATGATGTCAGGGTGATCTGGCTGTGACATCTGTCACCCCATTGATTGCCAGGGTTGATTCGGCTGATCTGGCTGGCTAGGCGGGTGTCCCATTCCTCCCTCACCACTCCATTTGCATCCTTCCTGAAGCTGCATGCTCAGTCGAAGAGGACCCCCTTTCCTGATAGAGGAGGACCATTCTTCAGTCAAGGGTATACGAGTAGCTGCGCTCCCCTGCTAGAACCTCCAAACAAGCTCTCAAAATGAAGGCTCTCGACAAACTAGAAACGGAAGGGAATTTCCTCAACCTGATAAAAGGGCGTCTACACACACACACACACACACACACACACACAAAACACCCATAGCTTACATTATATTTAATGATAGAAGACTGAATGCTTATCTCCTAAGATCAGGAACAAGGCAAGTATGTCTATTTTCAACACCTTTATTCAATATTGAACTGTACAAAAAGGCAAATGGAATAAAGGAAAAAAAGAAGGCAAATTGGTTGGAAAGGAAAACGTAAAATTGTCTTTATTCACAGACAACATAATTATCCAAGAAAATCCTAAGGAATCTATGTAAAAGCTACCAGAACTAACAAATGAATACAGCAATATTGCAGGCATTCCCTTCTAAGTAGGTATTCACCCAAGGGAAGTGAAAGCCTGTGTCCCCCACAAGACTTGACATGAATATTCAGTCACTTTATTCAAAATAGTCAAAACCTGGAAACAGCTCAGTTGTCCACCCACCGGTAGATAGATGACCAATTGCTCTTGGAGTAGGAGTCTTTGCCCCACGGAGCCAGGAGAGGGCGGGGATGCAGGCGTGGGAAGGGTGAGAGGCGCTAACCCCGGCCTGGGATGTCCAGGAACAGAGACGCTTGGTTGGGAGGTAGAGAGTGAGCTCCTCAGTGAGAGAGGCAGGTGACAGACAGGGCTGTGAGGTCTGGGGAGCAGTCACAGAGAAAGACCTCAGAAGAGAAAGGGTGCACAGGCACAGAAGTCATGAGAAGGGTGACTTTGGGGAGAAATCGTGTAAACAGGATATTTAGAAAGCTGCTGTGCCATGTTATTCCCCCTTTCCAATGTTTCTTTTGGATGAGACGCTGTACTGGGATAGCCCGATTTTGTGTGGGTCACATGCAGTAAATACAGCAGCAGTAGTAGCTGATAGGCCCTGCATGCTTGCGAGGCACTAATCATCGCCCTAAGCAATTTAAATACATTCAATTCTGTGAAGCGGTTCCATCATATAGATGAGCAAACTGAAACCCAAGAGCACATGGTTATGAAGTGACAGAGCCAGAACATTCCATTCTGTATCCAAACCCCAAAGCTAAGAGGCTGTGTTCCTGTTCTACCTTCCTTGACCACGTCTCTCTCCACACCCTTTCAGGGTTGAGTGGGCAAGGGGTGGGTGGCGGTCTGGTCATTTGGTTCGGGCCCCACACTCTCAAGGGGCCCCGTACTCCAGGGAGGCCATATATCCAGCCAAAGACACTCAGCCAAGCCTGAGGCAAAAAGAGATTCACTCAGCTTTATAGTTACTTCCCACGCCTGCTGCCACCACCTCCAGAGAGCCATGAATTAGTAATTGTATAAATTGCATAATTACCTGGTTCGAGCACAAGTACGCTGCTTTTAAAACATACCCTATTTTTTTGTTACTTTATTTTGATATATCTTCATTTTTAATCTGATGGGAAACTAAAAAGTGGAGTGGCCTCTCTCTCTCAACCTTCGAGAGGCCCGGCTCCCGTCCCTCCTGTCTGAAAGGGGCAGGTAAGAGGGGCACCTGCTGGGAGCAGCTCTGATGCCCACCCTGGGAGTTGCCAGTGGCTGTGCTGTCAGAATGGCCACACCCCCAGGTTGAAGTAAGCCAAAAACCTGGGGACCCAGAAGCTGCCCGGAGCAAAGCACATCTGTCCAGAAATGTCCTGAGCTTCGAGGGGGTTTACGAGGAAGCCGGCAGGTCCAGACTGACCAAGGGAACAGGAGGATGTTCCCTTGGGAACACGAATTTGGATACATTTCTTTAACCCAGTGGTTCTCACCTGGGGTGATTCAGCCTCCCCGCCCCCACCCCTACCCCATAGGATACGTGGCAATGTCTAGAGACATTTTTGATTTTCACAACTGGGGCTGTTACTGGCATCTAGTGAGTACAGATCAGAGATGCTGCTAAACATCCTACAATGCACAGGACAGCCCCCGACACACACACACACACCAATGATCGTGCAAAATGTCAAGAGTGCGGTGCAGTTGAGGAAATGTGCTCTAACCCTTTGGGGCTGGCCTGAGGACAGGCAGCCACGCCCTCCTAAGAAACTTCCTATAAGTCCTTATCTGGGCATAAAGCCGGGACAGGGCTGGACTACAGACCACTCCGCAGGGGGAATTTCCCTGTCATCACCTGGCCACCCCCTCTGACTCCCTTACTGGAGAACTCTGCCCTCAGGTAAATGTTTTCCCTACTTATTTAGGAAACTTTGAGAAAAATCCCCTTTAGCCATCTTGTAAGCAGTGAAGATATACCGTAATATGATTTTTCCACCAAAAAAACATTAAAGCGGCTAGGGGATTTTTATTATTTGAGCTCAAATAACTAAATAGTGGCAGCCAACTCTCAAGACTTCAAAGGTGGCACATCCCACAATCAGCTCTCAAAAGCGTACGCACATGGAGCTCACACACACACAAAACAGTGGGTTTAGAATTAACAAACCAATGGCCCAGATGGAAGAGGGGGTTAACCTAGGAATTCTGGCCTGGCCTGGGGGGCTGCCTGGAGCGGGTGGGCAGCAACAGACCAAGCCTGCCTCTTCCTCCCCCAGCCATAAGCCACCTCAGTGTGGGGCCCCAGGGACATTTGCATACACTGTCAGGAGATTCTTCTTTCTGCTCCCTGGGTTTCGTCTTTAATAACTAGAGAATGGGCTATTAGGGAATGTAAGGCCAGTGCCTAGGAAAGTGAAACTGCCTTGACCCCAGGCAGTGGCTGGCACCGGGGAGGGTTCTCAGGCTTCCTGCCCCTCCCTGGGCTCTTGCTTGGCATGCTTTGGTGAATTGTGTTGGGGGTTAACTCAAAGACATCAAGTACTAGAGCAAATCAGATGACGAGAATAGATTTGGGGCTGGTTCACGTCAAAGTTAAAGTCTGTTGGTGTTCATGAGGCCAAGGCAGCACAACTCCCTCATGCCCCCAGGCAGGTGAGAAAGATGAAACCCAGATGAAAGAGCCAGGTGCTGTCTCTTCCCCCCTGAAGCTTAACTGGACCCTGAGGCTACAAACTGCCCCCTACTGGAGAGACACGCTGGGTGATTTCCCCCACATCTCATAGATGGCTGTGTGTTAGAGCCACCCGCCAGCTTTTAGAAAACACCCATGCTCAGGTTGGTACTGGACCAATTACATCGACTGTCTGAAGGGGGGTCCCAAGCTAGTATTTTCTTCCTTCTTTCTGGCCTTGGGAGATTCTGCAGCTCCTTCCAGGGAAGGAAGCCTGAATTCTGAAATGATTCTCATGGAGGAAAAGTACCCAGTTCTGTGGTCGGCTTGACTGGGGGGGACACACCACAGATTCCCAGGAAGTTTCTGCTCTGGTTTGTTCCTCTGTCCTCAACTCATTTCCTTAATGATTTGGCCAGAGCTTCCCTGAGCTTATAAAACATCAGTTAGATCTCAAAGTCTTGGAAATGGGCTGATTCACCAGGCATTGGACTGAAGTTTCTATTTGTCCTGGCACTGGGAACAGCAAAGGAACAGGAGAATTGATCTGGTAAGAAGAGAGCAGGTTTATTGCACTTAAAAAAACAAACAAAAAACCAAACCATCTATTTTCAATTACCTTAAGAAGGCCACTTACATACAACATATCCTGCTGATTTCAAACAAGTTTGGTCCGATAGGCACTGGTATTATTACAGCAGCTATTAAAACATTGAAATACAGGTTGACACACAGCTGTTTCCCTAAATCCTTGGAATTTCCTCCCCCTCTTCTTCCCCTCCTTTGGCACCACTTTCTCTCTACCCCCCCTACCCCCCCCATGACCCGCAACTAAGAGGTTATTTGCTTGGTGCAGCAGGGGCAGGGCTGTTCTGACTGGTGGGTGCCCATGCTACACAGGTTGTCCCGTCACCCTGATCATCAATCATTTCAATCTACTCATGAAAGCAGCTTGCCCCAAGGCTCTCTGCTTGTCGTATTTAGTTAGAGCAGTACAAGTATTTTTTTAAGTTAAAAAATTTCATTTTCCATGTACCAGACACCGTTCTAAGAACTTTACAAACACTAACTCATTTGACCCTGACAACCCTGTGGGCTTGGTGGTATGATATTGTCCCACTTTATGGATGTAGAAACTGAGGCATCCAGGTCATCTGGGTAGTGAGTGGCCAGCTGGCTTCCAGACCAGTCTGACTGCAGGGTCTATTGCATGCGACCGTAGGAAATAGAACCATGAAATAATGGGGGAGGGTTTTTTGTTCTTTTCTGCTGCTAAACTGAGATTCACAAAGTGGACTCTAGCTTTCTTCTTTTCTGCCATTCCCTCCCACCACATTTACACCTGGGGCACAGAGAGGGAAAGAGAACTTCCTAAAATCACAAGGTCAGTTTAGGGCAAAGCCAGGACCAGAATGCTGCCTCTTCACCGCCCCCACCGCCCCCACCGCCCCCACGTCATATAAGGTTGCTTGCATCTAGCTAAATGTCCCCTCGGAAATCAGTTTGGGAAATGTGGAGGTTTTAGGAAAAGCCCATAAGTTCTTGAATACTCCTCCCTTCAAGAGGTGGAGGCTCATTTCCCTTTCCTCAAGTGCAGGCTGGGCTTAATGCCTCTCTTCTAATAAATAGAACAAAGATGGGCACTAAGTCAAAAAGCACTGTGACTCCATCCCCCACCCCCTCTCTCGTTGCTCACTCTGGGGAAAGCCAGCTGCCATGACACAGGGACGCTGGGGCAGGCCTCTGGAGAGACCCACCTGGGGAGTAACTATGGCCTCTTGCCAGCAGCCCCATGAGGGCGCCATCTTGGAAGTGGATCTTCCAGCCCCAGGCAAGTCTTCTGGCGATGAGAGCCCGGGCCGACAGCTTGACTGCAACCTCATGAGAGACCCTGAGCCATAGCCAGCCAAGGAGTTCCCAGATCCCACCCCTCAAAAACTGTGGGAGATAGTAGGTGCTTATCGTTCAAAGTTGTTAAGTTTTAGGGTAATTTGTTGTGCAGCAATAGGTAACTCGTACAGGAGGCTCTGCGTTACTCTTACAACGCCATAACTTCATAGAACCTTTTGAGGAGTCTTTTATCCCAAAGGAATACAACTCTGTTTCTTTCAAAAAACTTTAGGCAATTCAGAATTTTAATCCATATGCTCCTCCCCATTCTACACTCCCCTGCCCTTCATTAGTCAAAATTGAAGCGATCTTTTGAACTTTTTTTCTGCATGTGTTTCTATAAAGTTTATACCAAGTAAAACAGCTATATTTGAGTTCCACCGAAGTTATTACTGCAATTACAAGGGTTCCAAGCTTAATAAAATAATCTAATGGCAGGAGGTTTGGAGGTATGGTGGTTTCTTGGCATTTTTCTAACAACAGCGTGGAGCTGGGTAGCATCTTGGCAGTTGAGTACTGCTCGAGTACGTCAGACTGCTTGAGTACAGATCCTGGCTCTGCCACTTGCCAGCTGTGTGACCTTGGGCAAATTATCAAACGCCCTGTGCCTTACTTGTCTTATCTGTACATTTGAGAATCTAATTATAATGCCTGCTCTGTAGAGGCCTTGGGAAGATTCAAAGGAGAGGTAGTAAAGCGTGGTGCTTAAGAGCATAGACTCTGGAGCCAAATTGCCTGGGTTCGAGTCCTACCTCCACCCTCTTTACAAGCTCTAGGGCCTTGGGAGAGTTACCGAGCTCCTTGTGCCTCAGTACCCCATGTACATAAAATGGGGGGACAGATAGTACTTACCTCCTATGACTTGTGAGAATTAAATGAGTCAATTCATGTGCTATTCCTGGTACATAGCAAGTAATATATGGCAGGGAGGTTGGGTTTAGTTGTGCAGGTTTTTCACTCTTCAAGGGCTCCCCGCCGAGAGATTGAGTGGGGCTTTCCAGGCCATGCACTTCAATGTGGGGTCGCCTACCTAGGTGGCACTGTTTTCTAATTTGTACCAGGGCCCTGTATGAGCCAGCTGTCAGCATAAGGGATTGTGGCATCCAGCAAATGCTGCCTTAGCATTATCCTTAGGCTTTGGGCTGAAGCTAACGGAGTGGATGCTGGTTTTATTATAAGTGTTGCTTGGTAGCTTTATGGAGTTCTCCAGAGTAACCTCACTGGGATGCCTCCACCCCATAAGCCCTGCCAGTACCATTCGGATACTGTGTTAGAAACCAAATAGATAATATTAACAATGTAAAAAGTTTGAAATCATGCAGGACAACACTATGTTCTATTTAGGTACACAGACAAATGTGGTTCAAGTATAGGAAAACGTGCAGGAATGATAAACACCACATTCTGGATAATGGGTTGCCTGGGATGAGGAGGGAATAGAATTAAGAAGAGGGACCTTCAGCTCTATTCATAATTTATTTATTAAGCTTAATGGTGGCCCCATAAGTGGTTATTGTTTTTTAACCTTAAATATTTTAAAATAATTTATAATTAATACTATTAAATGCAGCCCATCTTTCTGTGTAAGAATTTTGTATTTATCTCCCCATTAGTCTCTGTTAAATATGAAATCAGTATATTGATTAGGGACCACAGAATCAAGCAATCGTTCATTCAGCAAGTGTTTACTGTTGAATGATAGGACGTTTGAAGAGCTAAGAGCTTCATCTGTACACTACAACACTTAAAATAACCTGTTTGCTCATTTGACTGCATTCCCTCCTTTCTATGAGGGCAGGGTCTCTGTCTTATTCATATTTATGATTTCTGCTATATGATAAGTGGCAAAGAAATGTTAAACTGAATAAAACATAACTATTCTTTTCTTTAAAGAACATGAGCCTCAACATTCTAAGGGTGAGAGAAGATGTTAGACAATGCAGGTCACAAGTGCTCTAAATTATGAGCAAAGTTGTATGGGAATTCGTTCATACCTTTAATTCATTTGGCAACTATTTATCAGGCATCTGCTAGGCACCGGGCATATGATTGTAAATAAGAGAGACACTGTCTTTGGTTTTTACATGGCCCACGTCTCAGCACTTTCATCGTTACCTAACCGGTCTATGCCACCAGCATCTTTTGCTTGGGTTGTTGCAATAATCCCCTGCTGTAATCCTAACTCGTCTCCCTACTTCCACTCTGCTCCCCCTGCAGTAAAGTCTCAACTGTGTCCAGAGAGATCCCACGAAAACCTAAGTTAGAGCATGTCACTCCCCTGCTATGAAACCTCCAAGGGCTTCTCATCTGTAGGAGATTGCAGAAATGGCCACAATTCTTTAAATTTCTCCTATCAAGAGGGAAAGTCTATTTCTCAACCTATCGAGTCTGGGCTGGCCTTGATCTTTGGCCAACAGAATGTGGCAAATGGAACCTTGTGCTATTTCTGAGCCTGGCTTGCTCTTACTCTTGGAATCCTGCCACTGCCACGGAGGGGACAAGCTCAGACAAGCCTGTTGAGGGGTGAGAGACCATGTGGAGGAAACGGCCCCAGGCAAGGCCATCCCAGATCAGTCTATTATCTGAGGACACACGACTGAGCCTGGCTGGAATAGCCTCGCCCAGCCTCTACCAGAAGAACCTTCCAGTTGACCTACAGACTCATGACCTAAATAAGTAGTTTAAGCTGCTGAGTTTCTGATGGTTTATTAGGTAGCAGAAGCTAACTGATAACACCATCTCATTCAGGGAGAAAATCAAACTTTTTTGTTTTACTAACTGTATCCCCTAGTGATTAGAGAATCACATGGTAGGTGCTCAATGAACATTTGTTGAATAAATTAATAAATTAATAAATTAATAAATGGTGTTAACATTCTAAGGAGAGAACAGGAAAAAAACAAGTCAGTAAACTAATGAAATAATTACAAAATTTGATGAGCGTTATGGAGGAAATGAACAGTAGCTGAGGTTGAGAATAAGAGTGGAGGTGGGAGGGTGCTTCCTCCACAGGCTCCCCGTTTCTTTCAGAATAAAAGCTAAAATCCTTGTAGTGGCCTCCAAGGCCCCTGTTACCTCGCTGACCTCGTCTCTTGCCATTCTCCTGCCTCCCTGGTCCAGCTTGCCTGGCCTCCCTGCTGTCACTCAAACGCTCCAGGCACACTCCAGCCTCAGGTCTCGGCTGATCCTCTTGCCTGGAATGTTCTTCATTGAGACACCCACGTCATTCACTCTCTCCCTTCCTCCAGGCCTCTGCCCAGGTGTCACCCTTTCATCAAGGCCTTCCTGACCAACATACTGGCCCGCAGAATCCCTTAACCCACAGTCCTGCTTTATTTTTCCCCATAGGAAAGGAATGTTCTTTTGTTCCATTTACCTTTAGGACAATACTGTCTTAGGGTAGAAATTCAGCCAGTGGATACGAACATTCTTTAGGGGCCATAACGTCCTGTCAATCCTAAAATTAATCAAGGCAAGCATTTGGCTTTGAGGCATACTGGGAATAAGGCAAAGTACCTTTTTAAAAAGCCTGAGTGCCTGGCTGAGAGTTGAACTGCTCACAGAGAACTCTCCTGATGTCCTCACGGCAAGGCTAGGAGTGCCCTGCAAGTCACAGCCATGGCGGGTAGCATACTCACAGTTTGCTCAGGGCATTCTAACCTGGGTGCTCATTTACTCCTTGCAACAGCTCTAAGAGGTAGGCAGGGCAGCTTTTATCATCCTCCATTTACAGATAAAGATAATGAGGGTCCCAGAGCTCTAGTGAGGTGCCCAAGGCCACAGACAAAGTGGTGGAGCCAGAATTCAAATCGTGGTTGGGCTGACTCTAAGTGCAGTGGTTGTTTTACTAGTTTTTACTGTTCCTCCATTCTGGGCCATGACCTGGTGACCTTGAATCAGAAAGATCCGGGGCCCACCTTGAGCTCCTGAAAGACCCTCCACATAGAGGGCATCTTTTCTCTAAAGAAAGTGAAACACTCTGCCAAGAGGCACCGGTGATGAATGAGCTTTTAGAGCAGCGATTCCAGGGCCACGCCTGTGGCTTTCAGCCTGACCACGGCCTCTCGCCTCTCCTGTCCGCAGTCGGGGAGAGCATGTCCTGGGTCACTGTGTTCCCAGGGCTCCCCGAGGCTGGCTGGACTGTGACCCAGAGTGAGGAAAGCCTGGCACAAGAGAAAAGGATGGGCAGCTGCTTTCAGCTGAAAACCAGAAAGAAATCCCAGTCTCGCCGCTTTATTTTGGTTTAAAAATCAAGTCTTGTGACAATGGAAACTTCTTCCCAGTTGTCCTCTCCTCTGGGCCCATGTCGGCAGAAGACAGACTTGCTAATTCTGGCTGGGGTTTTTCCCTGCCCGAGCTGTTTTTCTCTTTTATCTTCATCAATTGAACAGAGCTGCTCTGCCGTTCAAACTGTCGGAAGGTATCTGGGGTTTTGTGTATTTTTTTTCTTTCTTTCACATAATTCTGTAGGTCTTTTCCCAGATATGTATTTTCTCTCAAACTAACTTCTAACTTGAAGTTTCCGCCCATGTGACTTCCAGCGTGAGTTACCAGAAACCACAAGAGAGAGAGTGCGCGCAAGCCCCGAAGAGAGCGACATGTCCCTGTGGGGAGCAGTCCCCCTGCACCCCAGAGCGAGGAGGACGCAGGGGTCGGAGGTGGCTGCGGGGCAGGCAGAGGAGACAGCTGTGGAGGGTGGGGGGCTGGGGGCCCAGGAACAGTCAGGAAGGAAGGCCAGCTGGTGACAAGAGAGCCCAGAGGTGCCTGGGGCTGCGTGTGAGAGCCCGGAAGATTTCAGCCATGCCTCACAGCTCGGACAGCAGCGACTCCAGCTTCAGCCGCTCTCCCCCTCCTGGCAAACAGGTAGAGTCCTCCTTTCTCTCCCTCATACCTTCCGATTCTTCTAGGGGGCAGGAAGAGTGGCAGGCTTCCTTGTCCTGCCCAGAGAGCTGAGGAGCGAGGAAGTGGCTTGTGGCATGAGCGAGCTACTCGACTTAAGACACGGCATTTGCAATGAGCTGTGCATATTCGTGGAGACCCTCATCCTCCCACCCATTCTGCAAAAGCCCTTTTCCTGTGCACCCGCGATGGTGCCCATCGCCTCTGCCTCACCAGGGTTCCCAGCCCCTGAAGCTTTCTAGGAAGCAAAGAGGAGGATGAACATCAAAGAACCCAGAGGAAAGGGTCTCCTGTTCTCCAAGGCAGTGGAAACGTGAGAGGAGGAGTTTTCAAGTGGGCTGCCGGCATACACAACCCAAATCCTCGATATGTGGTTTCCCAGGAGAGAGCCAGCAGGGCAGGAGAGAAAAGGGGTCAGGGAAAAATTGAAAAATAAATAAATAAAAAAAGGCCAGTTAGCAAGTGCAAGTTAGAAGGAGGAAGGGAAGAGGAACACCCCGGCTAGCACAGAAGGATCTGTCTGCTGGGGCACTGCCTCTGTTGCTAGCACAGCCAGCGAGGAAGGATGCTAGAGCCGTGGCCGATACCTCTTTCCCCTGTGGCGTCTGGACAGGAGGAAGGAAATAAATGAGCAGGTGGCTGTGGAAATGTGCTAGAGACATTTGCTAGCAGTTTATCTCAGCTCTGGGGAAACCAGGGAGATTGAGGTAGGAATTTTGGAGGCACTGGAAGTCTAGATTTTGACTTCCAAGTCAAAAGTTTTTAGCTTCAGGGTTGTCAAAAAAATGGAGCACCTGACCACCTCTGCTTCTGGGGCTTTCTCTTCATCACACTCTTGATATTCCTTGTTAGAGGGGGTCCCATTCTTTCTCAGCCAATGTAATCAGTGGACTGAAATCTTCTCCACCTTTGTGGCTTAAAATCTGCATTCTTTCCTTAGCACATATATCTAGGAGGGCTTTCAAAATGCTGCAGCCAAATTAAAAGCATATAAGCATCTGATGCAGCATCTCCCATAAGCAGCTAACAACAGAGCAGCGGTTGGAAGAGCCTGAGTGGAGACCTCTAGAGGGCAAACAATCTAGTCCTCTGCCCAAGATGGTATCAGAGTGGCTTTGACTGCCTGGAAGTTTGTCTCTTCTTAGGAAGGAAATTAGTCATCGCTTCCATGGTAACCTGGTGCCCCATCCCCCTTAGAGGAAGAGCTCTTCCTTCCTATCTAACCCAATGCCTTCCTTCTGCAATGTCCTGGAAGTATGGGACACGTCGGTGAGACATGTGCTTGATGAGCCTGGAGCCTTGCCCTAGGATCTGTCCCCTCCAGCCTGTGGGGGACGTGAGAGGGAACAGGGCAGGAGTTGCAGAAGTGTTTCACGCAAATACCCACACTTATCCGGCAGCCTCTGGGGGACAGCTGGAGCTAACCTCTGCCCGAGCAGAGGACATGCCCATCCCTGGGGTGTAATTGGAGAACACCCAAAGGGCCCCCATCCTCCCAAGCACCCATCCACTGCCCACCACATCCAGGCCACTTCCACCATTAACATTGTTCTTCTTGGCGTCTGGTTTCCATTAGGTGGTGTGCTCGTCGGGGCCGCCACAGGTGGCTGAGCGCAAGGAAGTGAGCGAAGGGGAAGAGGAGGCAGATCTGGGAAGGGCCCCGAGCTTGGGATGCAGCAGCAGACCACATGGGGTACAAAGCAGCGATGCGGCTAGTCGGGGCGGCGGGGGGGTCTTGGAAAGGCATCGGACTTGGCACAGGTGATGTAACACTCCCCGGTGACTGCGAGCCTCTGCGCAAGCTCTTAGGGCCTCAGTTTCCTCACATATAAAATGGAAATAATGATACCGACATCACAGCTTAGGGAATTCAACAAGAGCGCCTCTGAAAGAGCAGTTGCACAGAGGTTGGCACATAGCAGGTGCCCAACAAGGTTTTGAGAAAAAGAAAACAGCTAAAGGAACAGCAAGAAGATTCTAGGCCAAAAAGTGACAGGGTAAGGGTGGAGCAGCCCTGAGGAAGAGAGGTGATAAAACACACTTCATCGCCTTAACCATCTTTGCTGAATGCAGCCTTGTTGAGGCTTCAAGATCTCTTGCCTTTTTCCTGTAGCTTTTGGCCAAAAAAAGTCCTAGAGACCTGAGGACGTACAACAGGGCGTGGGGGACAGCTCCCCTTCGGGTGCAGGCTTTTGGCACATAGGGATGAAGCCAGGGAAGGAAGGATGGGCAGACGGACACTGCACACCACGAGAGCCTGCTTAAATTCAGAACAGAGGAGCAGACTTGCCTAACTCTCATCATCTCTGCTTCCCAGGACTCATCCGATGATGTGAGAAAAGTTCAGAGAAGAGAGAAAAATCGCATTGCCGCCCAGAAGAGCCGACAGAGGCAGACACAGAAAGCCGACACCCTGCACTTGGTGAGTGTTCAGGCCTTTCTTCATCCTCCTGAGCCTTAGGCTTTGTTCCCCACCATCTGGGGACCCCGGACCATGGCTTTGATTCTGGCTGCGTGGGGATGTGGTGGGTGGGGAGCGGAGGCTGAGGTCTGTGGGGCGAGGTGAGGAGGCTCTCCTCTGAGTGCATCAAGAAGGTTCTGCAGCAGGGAATGGGCCAGAAGGCTGAATAGAGAAATAAGCCTTTCTACCCCAGCAAGGCTCAAGGGCTGGATGGGTTGAGTGTGGGAAGCCCAGAAGCTGAGCGAAAGGCAGAGCCACCTGCCCAGGGATACGGCAGCTGGAGAGAGCTCTATCCTTTACAAGCCACTGAGAGCAGAAGGCAGGACTGTCTTTGGAGGATTTTAGAGGGCCGTAAGTGCTTTGGGGGAGCCCATTATCTTGCAGTGGGAGGATCACACATAGTCTCATCCTTCGGGCACACAGCTGGGCAGCTATCCAAATCTCCCTGCACTGGGGACAAGGAGGTCCTCAGGGTGCTACATCTTACTCCACTTTTCTGAGCATCATTGAGGATTTTTTTTTTTTTTTTGAGACAAGTTCTCCCTCTGTCACCCAGGCTAGAGTGCAGTGGCATCATCGTAGTTCAGTGCAGCCTCAAATTTTTAGGCTCAAGTGATTCTTCTGCCTCAGCCTCCTGAGTAGTGGGACTGTAGGAGCACGCCACCACACCCAGCTAATTTTTCTATTTTAGTAGAGATGGGGTCTCGCTCTTGCTCAGGCTGGTCTCGAATGCCTGACCTCAAGCAATCCTCCCGCCTTGGCCTCCCAGAGTGCTAAGATTACAGGTGTGAACCACTGTGCCTGGCCTCATTAAAGTTTTATTTTGAAATTTTTGTCTCTAATGATATCCCCAAGAGGTCTGTGAAAGATGCAATTTCAAGTGCACTGATGTGGGATGGTCGTCATCCTGGCTGAGTTGCCTCTAGTCCCAAATTTTTGCAGAGAAAACCTTGACCCCTGGCTTGAGCAGGCCAGGGGCCTTGGGCAGTGCTGAACTGCAGTTCTGCTGGTGGCCCAGGGCCACGGTCAGTGTTTCTGGGTCCTGGCTGTGAGCTTCATAAAGCAAGGCTTCCTCCTCGCCCCTCACCTTACCGTCACACCTCCCCTCACTCTGCCCTTCCTTTGCTTCTTGTTCAACAAACTCTTACTTCACTGGTTCCTTCCTCTTTCATCCCCTCATCCCTTCTTCTAGCAACCAAAGGTGAGGAACCTGCAGCTTTGGGCCACATGTGGCCTTCTGGATCCTTGAGTGCGGCCTTTTGACTGAATCCAAATTTTAAAGAACAAATCCTTTTAATAAAGGGATTATTCTGTGAAGTTTAGATTCGGTTGAGAGGCTGCACTTGGGGATCCAGGGGGCCACATGTGGCCTTGAGGTCATCCTGTCCTTCCTCCTGGAACCACCTGACAGTAAATACCTCCTAGTGACAGTGTGTGTAAAGAGCTCAACACAGTGCCTGGCATGTGATAAATGTTTGGATTTATTGTACACTCTAAAAATTTAAGTATTCCCAAAGCTCTAATATCCTAGTAATCCCCTTCAATGGAAAAAGTGCAGTTGGCACCCAAAATGAATAAGCTTGTACTTACTCAGAGAATTAGCATGGCAACCAGCCAGTTAGTGTAGCTGTTTTAACCTTATCAAGCATAAGAAAGATGTAGTTTTAGGGGGAGTGGGAATGGTGCTTCTTTTAGCTTTGTGAGGAGACAGAGAGCAGGCTGCACCCTCTCTGAATGGATGCTTGTGTTTTATTTGGAATGTATGTAGCATGTCCTCCTTTGCAAACTACCATGGTTCTAAGTCCATAAATATTTGTTAAAATGAAAAAAAGAATGCATGAGCAGCAAGTCCGTGCCAACTGTGATAGACAGTCTAATGTCAAGCTGTGGGTGGCCCTGCAGCTGGCATGTTCTGTGATTTCATTGCTCAGGGTCTCACAACACTCTGGTTTACTGTTTTAAACTTGAACATCTATGATTCCTTGTTTTGTCTCTATCAAAATCTGATTCTGATTCAATATTCTTTAGAGCAAGAAAATAAATAAATGAATAAAAATTAAAAAGGAAAAAAAATCTTCCTTTTGTACAAGTAGACAATGTCCTGAGACTGGCAAACTGCTATAAGCTTTATTGTAAGTTCATAATATTGTTTTTTTTAAGCAGAAAGTTTAAGTAAGCTCGGTAGCTCAGCAGTCAGGGCAGGGTTTGAGTCCCAGCTCTGCCACTTACTATCTATGCGACCGACCTCAGAAATGTTCTTCGCCTCCCTTAGGCCTTATCTAGAAAATGGAAATTGACAGTAAATACCTCATGGAGACAGTGCGTGTAAAGAGCTCAACACAGTGCCTGGCATACAATAAATGGATTTATTGCATACTCCAAAAAATTAAGTATAATAAGAGTAATAGTTATTATAAGCAAGATAAATAACCACGAAGATTGTACAGATGCACACATACACACACATGTATTTAATCACAGAATCTTGAGGTTGAAAGATTTCACCAAGGCTAAAAGGTTCAGACACACATTTGATGCCCGGACTGCTCTACAACGGCCCCAGCAAATGACCCCCAATGTACGCTTAGTCACTCTAGTGATGGGGAGTTCCCTTGCTCCGAACATAAAAACAGAAGACTCTTCCCCATCTTAAGCCTGCACCCCTGTCTCCCTGTAAATTCAACCTACTGGTCTTTGTCCAACCCCTTGAGGATGTATCAATAAAGGTGACATATATATCCCTTTGCAGGTTTTCAACTCTGACTCCATGGTCTCTCTCTGTAAGATGAAAGTCAGAACCAAAAGATTTAGCCCATCTATTGACACTAGTCATGACTACAATGGGATCATCTCTGGAGCCTGGGGGTCCATGGAGCCCCCAGTCGTGTAGTCAACATGTCCACACCCACACCCAGCCTCAATCTCTAGAACACTCTTATCTTCCCCCAACTCCTCCCGCCTCCTTTCTTTCAAGACCCACAGCAGTCGCCTTTCCTTCTTGCCCGGTGAGCAGTCCCCTCAGTGCGGACAGGGAAAGCCTGTGGACTGCTGTCAATGCAACTTCTGGTTCTTGGCTTCAGATAGAAGCTTTTGGCAGCAACGTGTCAATCTTCCACCATCAAACAGAGGATTTGGCTGTGGTTTGAAATCTTCATTTTTCTCTCAGATGACAACCACCCATCTTCTCTGTCCATTAGCCTCTGTGATTCAGGTAGAAACTCAGCTGGTTTACCCCAGTGTCTTTCAGCTCAGTGCTTGGGTTGCCCTGGCCTCCTCTCTGTGCTTGGCTCCAGATGCAGAGGTCCTGGAACCATTCTCTGGCCCAGACATCGTCACAGGACTCATCTGCCGATACCTTCCAGACCAGGCTTTAGGAGCCAGATACTGAAAGTACAGTATCAAATTAGGACCACAGTCAGGTTAGGGTTCCAGCCTCATACATACTGGGGTAATATTTTAACCATTTCTTGGTTTCAACTTTGGTCAGTATTATCTACCTTAAAATACCAAAACAATTATCTTGGTTCTCCAGCGAGAGTGTGGGATGATCACTATATTGAACATTTTCAGTATCTGTGCTATAAATGGCTTACATCAGGACACTATGCATTGATTGCTTTTAAAATAACAAAGTAGGGAAAGAGCCTCTTTTCATGATTGTGTTCTCATACCCCTCAGCATTGACTACCCGTGACATAAAATGGATCTGATGATTCTTTTAGTAATTGTGACATCAACAAACAGAATCCACATTTTGTTTTAATTCTCCTTTGGTTGAGCATCTCACACAAGCACCTATCGCACTTAGTTCCTTTTGTCCCGCAGACAACGATAGGGTCCATTAGGTATAGCACAGGCACTGATTAAAAATGAGAAAAGCAGCCAGACACAGTGGCTCACACCTATAATCCTAGCACTCCGGGAGACCCAGGCAGGAGGATCACCTAAGGTCAAGAGTTCAAGACCAGCCTGAGCAAAAACGAGACCCCATCTCTACTAAAAACAGAAAAATTAGCCAGGTGTAGCTCCAACTACTCAGGAGGCTGAGACAGGAGGATTGCTTGAGCCCAGGAATTTGAGGTTGCAGTGAGCTCTGATGATGCCGCTGCACTCTTCCTAGGAAAACAGAGCAAGACTGTCTCAAAAAAAAAAACAAAAAGAGAAAGACATAACTTGACCAGTTAGTATCTAAAAGATATCAGTAGCTAATAAGTGGGTCCAAGATAATCAGCTGAAAAACTATTAGAAATAATAAGAGAGAAAATGCAGCTTCCAAAAATAATACAAAAAGTAATAACTTACCCATATGTAAACAATAACCAATTTGAAAATTTAGTGGAAAGAGAGATTTCACTTATAATATCAACAATAACAAATGGAAGGAAGGAATAAATTTAACAAAAAGTATGAAGTATAAAAGATTTTCTTTAGAAAAAAACTTTAAAATTATCTTAAATGTCTTTTAAAAAGATTCAAATAGTTAGAAAGGTATATCTTATGTAAAGATAATAATTTTCCTTAAATTAATCTATAAATTTAATGCGATCCTAATAAAAACCCAAACAGAGTTTTCTGGGATTTGGGAGTGAACTAGATTAGCTACTCTAAGTTTCCAGTGAAAAAGAACCATGTGCAAATTGCCAGGAAAATTCTAAAGAAGAAAGGTAATGAAAGAAGATTAGCTGACCAAGATATTAAAGTGAACTACAAACGTAGATATCAAAACAACACGGAAAAGACACAACATTGAGCAGGACAGAATATAGAAACAGACCCAAGAACAAATTCGAATTTTAACACCCAGTCTGTCAATTCCTAAGGCATAAGTACAAATACAAAAGGACCAGGATGATATTTCAAACCAGTGAAAAAAAGCTGAATTATTCAATAAATGGAGTTGAGACAACAGGCTAGTCACTTGGGGGGGAAAAAAAGAAAAGAAAAGCTGGTTCCTTCATTTCTTATACAACACACATACACAGAATAAATGTAAAATTTTTTTAAAAAAGAAAGTAAAGAAATTTGAAAAAACACATGAGCATTCAAAAATTTATCTTGGAATGAAGAATTATTTTCCAAAGAAATAAGAAACCCTGAAACCATAAAGGAAAAGATTGATATACATTACTTTTATACATAAAAAGTGAAAATTCCTGTATAGATCAAAACACTATCTGCACAATCAAAGGCAAGTAACAAACCAGGGAAAAATATCTGTAACACATATGTCAAAAAAAGGCATGTTTACTTAATAGACGAGAGCTCTTATGAATAGGATATGATTAACAACCTGAAAGAAAAATTAACAATGATTATGAATAGGCAATTTACAGAAATAGATAAGTAAATGGCAAATAAATACGTGAAAAGATGTGAGATCTCACTTAGTTAGGAAAATGCCAACTAAAGTAACTGTGAGATTGACAAAGATGAGAAATGTTGCTAATACACAATGCTGCCAAGGCGACGGAGAAGCAGGTACCATCACATGTGGGTAGTAGGAGTATAGTCAGTGCGACCCCATTGGAGGGCAATTTGATCATGTCCATCCAAAATGTAAGGGCAAATACCCTGCGATTCAGCAATTTGACATCTAGGAGTCTATTCACAAATATATCCACAGATGATACAATTCTGTACATGTAAAGATAATCATTACTGCATGGTTTCTTACAGGAAAGACTGAAAACAAGCTAAATATCCATTACTAAGGGAGTGATCAAAGAAATTATAGTTTGTTCATTCAGTGGAATACTATGGAGCTGTTAAAATAATGAGTTATGTCTGAATGTGCTAATCTGGAAAGATTATCACTTTTCTGTACTCTTAAGTGAAAAAGGTAGGAATGTGGTACCTCATTTGCCCCATCTGTGCTTTTAATAAAAAGAAAGAGATACATATGTATAAGTGTGAATGTAAAAATTTTCAAATATATTACCAAAAAAATTCTTAGTGATATCTATTTCTGAAAATTGGGACTAAAGATCTAAAGCAGTGGGGAGATACCTCGCATTTTTTACCTTTCTTATATAGTTTGGGGTTTTTCTAATCACATGCTTTAATTTCTATATTATAGATATCAAAATTCTCAACATTGATCATTACTACATATGCATTAGGATGATTTCTTTTCTAATTTGATATCAAACATTGAGTAGTTTTCCACTGTGATATTTTATCCCTTGGACAACCTGCACAAATATCTCAGTCCTCTGAAAGAACCAACTCTCTGTTGGGATTCGGGTGATCCTAAGGTGTGCCTATAGGTGTGTCACTATAAGGGATGGCAAATCGGTTTCCTTTGTGTAGCCATCCTGGTTGGCTGTAGTGGCTCTCCGGTGCCTTACAGCAGGAAGGATTCTGAGTCAATGTCCAGGGTCAGTGGAAAAGAGGATTGAGACCAATTAAGAAGCTTTGTTCCTGGAAAGGCTAAAAGCAGAGGATATGTGGGAGCAGACGGCAATGTTAGCTCAGAGCTGTGCTGTTGACAAGTCAGATCTGGCCTCCGGGATGGAACTGGACACAGGTTAGGGTCACAGGGCCAAACCTGGAAGCTGGAGATTTAGGTACTCCCTCAGATGGGAGTGTGCCAGGTGCTTGCCTGGGGCTGGCTCCTGAAGGAGTCTTGTACCAGTTTAAGAAAAGAGAGAGGTTTACAGGTTCCAGGGTATGTGTTTAATGTCATATTTTACAGAAAAATCATGAGTTTAAATTATGCATTAAAGGAAGCTTTGAGCTTATGCTGTGAGAAATAAGGTATTTAAAATTGAAGGAAAATTGAGTAGGAGAGGACAAGAGCGTTGTCAAAGATGTTAGCCTCCCGGGCCTCCTTAGAATAGCACTCTTGTTCTTGGCCTTCTGGGGAGGCCTGGGAGAGAAGGCTGCTTCTGGTCCTATTTCACTCCTGGAGTTCTTTTGCTCTCTTTGGGAGATCACACCATAATGTTTGTTGGCATAGAGAAGTCATAGGTCAATAAAACACACACAAAAAATGTTTCAGCTGTATACATCCTTAAAAAGTTCAATGTAAAAAATCAGTGAACCATCTATAGAAAAGAGACACATTTCTTGTGCCTCTCTTGCTACGAACTTCTTTTCAAAAACATGAACACATGACTATGTATTAGACATTTTGTGTCAAGCGTTCTACCCTCGGTATCCCGTTTAATCTGCATAAAAACCTTATTATGTAAGGTCGAGTACCTTGTCCAAGGTTATGTAGCTTGTAACTAGGTCTGACTTCAGATCCTTCTTCAAACCCTCATGAAGATGTATTCATCTTCCCTAACCTATATCTTTCTTGAATCTCCTCTTGAATTTATTTTTTCGTTTCTTAAGCAACATCCTCCAAAATTCACCTTTTCCTGATCCATTATTAGGCTTGGTCAAGAAAGTAAAGACATCTTTATACAATATATCAATTGAAATCTTTTTTGAGATGACTATGTAGCAATAAATATTAACATCTTACATGGGAATAACCTTTGATACAACAATTCCACTTACAAGAGTTTGATGAAAAAGTAATTTACAATTCATCCTTATTTGCGAATAGTAAACACCTTGTCAATGCTATAAGATTGGACAGGTGGCTAACACCAGGGATGAAGCATATTATGACACATTCATATAATACAATTTTATGGGGCATTTAAAACGACTATGTAGATCTGTATTTATCGACATAGAAAGATGTCAATGATACAGCATTGAATGAAAAAGGCAAATTACAAAGAGTGTGCAGAGTGTAATTCCGTTAATGTAAAATGTGTGGGTTTTGAGCATGGTTGCATGCATAAAAAGATGTCTGGAAGGATATTCTCCAAAATACTAATAGTAGTTATTTCTGAGTGATTGAGTTTGGGTAGTTTACCTTACTCCTAGTACTTTATTGTGATGAATGTGTGCCTTTTTAAAAATCAGAACACAAAATTAGGCTATTTTCATTTGGGGAGGAAAAACATGTCAAAGCAATCCACCACCCCTTGCTGCTTGTCTTACTGATGAGGATCGGTCAGTGTGATTACGTTTAGGGGGCATATTGGAAAGGAGGCCAACACCACACTGGTCTTGACACTGTAAATAATGCCTGTCTAAATAGGATTATAGATCCCAGGTCACAAACTGACAGCTGTCCGGTCATCAGACATCTTCATGGAGCCAGGCTTGGCAGCTCCCAAACTTCCTTCTCTTGAGAAGAATGGGAGAGTCTTGCCAAAGAGCCCCTGTCCAAGCTGCTCAGAGGTTTTCTTAGTCTCCTCTGTCGAACTCAGTCTGGTCCCCTGCTTCCTGGGAGGGCGAGATGGGTGCACAAGACAAAATTGTGGGATATCTGTAGAAGGTTCCACCGTGGGTCCACATGGTGGCTTGTGGGGGAATAGCAATAACTATGGTCATACCACCTTGTTTATAGAATCACAGAATTAAAAGGGAACTCAGAGATCTTCTAGGCCAACCTGCTGTGTTACCGATGAAGACACATGTCTCTCTCTCAAAGACACCCAAGAACACAAACCTCTTGTGTGCCCACCGGTCTGCTTTTGTTTTTTGCCACTTTGCTGAACAGAGTTTTGCTACACAGGTGGTGATGTTCAATATGGACCTTTTCAAAGGATAAGCCAAGCCACTAACCAGAACCCTTGAACAACACAAGCCTACAGCAAAAGACCATAAAGAGTGAGTCCAAGGTTGACAGGAGCCAAAGTTTAAATGTTCCTTTATTTAAAAGAGAATTTAAAATTGTAATCCAAAATGAAAAGGGACAATGACATATTGAGGAAAATATTTGCATCAAATGAAATAAATGAAGGTTTAATATTCATCCCACAGAAAACACATCTTTTTAAAGAAAAACATCAAGATTCGATAGATAAGTGGGCAGAGACTATGAACAGAAAGCTTACATAATATTTTTCCTACCAAAATGAAAATACCCTAATTTCCTATTCTGATTATGAAAACGATACACACTCAGGCAGGGTTTCTCAGCCTCAGCACTATTGACATTTTGAGTCCAATAGTTCTTTGTTGTGGGGCGTTGTCCTGTGCCTTGTAAAATGTAAAATCTACCCACTAGATGCCAGTTGCCAGCAGAACACCCTCCCCCCCAGTTATGACAACCAAAAATATTTCCAGAACTTTCCAAACATCCCCTGGAGGATGAAATCATTCCCGCTTGAGAATGTTACACTGAGGCAGACACACAGAAAGTTTTCTTCCTTCTTAATAATTAACAACTTATAACATTAAAATGAAATTAAGAAACCTTCATAAATCTAGTTGGCAAAAAAAGAAATGATTTAAAATTCTAATACCTAAATGCCAGTGAAGTTGTAGTAAAATTGATAGGTACATTCGCTACCGGTGACATTATAGGCTTTATACAACCCTTTTACAGCAATGCTTACCAGAAACTGGAATGTCAATTGTGCCCTTTGCTCCACTAATCTCTCTCCTAGAAATTTATCCTAAGAAATCATTGAACAAGATGTTAATTCTGGCATTATTTATAATAGCAACATTTTGCTAGCAGCCAAAGTGTCCAACATTAGAACACCATTTTAAGTAAACAGTGGATCATCAATTTGATGATGTAGCCATTAAAAACAATAATTATGGTGACTGTGTAGATGGGAAAAAGTTATAACAGAAAGCAAAATACAAATTGTTTATGTACTGTGGCTGAGATTTTGCATGTTTGTTTAAAAGGGTGAGATGGCAATATGCACAAATGAAAACAGTTGTGTTAGGGGATTTAGGATCACGGGTGTTCTTAATTGGTTTTGAACATTTTTAATGTCATTATAATAAATATTATTTATTTAAAAAAAAGAAAATTGTCAAATAGAGAGCTGAGGAAACTCCAGAGGAAATCGAGTACAAGTAGAGAAGATATCAATGAGCTAGAATTCGGGGGTCATGTTTTGGTAGGAGACTTTGTAATTTATGCTCTAAACAGGAACACTTTTGAGAGTGAAAGGTGGCACAAATAAATATTACACCAAGACAACAAGTGTGAACCAGGTTAGTCCCAGTAAATATCTGGTCACCCTAGACTTAGGGGAAACCAAGGAAAGTGACCTCGAGCTCTTATGAAAACTCAAGAGAAGTGATAAAGTTCAGAGCCAAGCAGAGGGGACTGGATTCCTAGGGCCAAAATGCAATTTCCTGTACCTGAGGACCCTATAACTAAAATATTTTCTGGGTACTTAGCTGGCACAAGAATATGCCTTATTGTTAAGAGAATGGGGTGACAAGAAAATTATAAAAGCAAAGGTGATATTCCCAGTACTAGGGCTAATATCAGCAGAAATGATTCACCCATTCAACAAGTATTTGTTAGCCAAGTACAATTTGTTCTAGACACTAAGAATATAGCAGTGGCAAGATAGACCATGTGCCTGATTTCTTGGACCTTACATTCAGTTGGAAGTCAGACTGGAAAAAAGACAAATAAACAAACACGCTAATCACATGATGTCTACTTAGTAGACTCTTTCTTTATGAGCACGTCTCAGATTTTGGTAAATCATTACAGATTCCAAGTTGTCAATCAAGCAACACGATTTGATTGAACATTTACTATGTGCCAGGCACTGTCTTTGTCACTGAGGACAAAATAGTGAAGACAATAATAGCACCTGCCTTCACCAAGCTCAACAACCCAAAGGGTAACTAGTTTGATAAAATTATAATTAATGAGATTTGAATAGATCCCCTGACTCTTGCCTTTCCCTCTCAGCTGGGGTTGAGAATGAGGAGCCATGACATTTGAAGCCTAGCAGGTGCACACAGTAGAATGGGTGGAGTGAGTTTGGGCCAATTATGTGGGTATATACCCGGATACTGTGTCCCAGATACAGTGGCCCCACGACTTAAAACAAAACAAAGCAGACAATTCAAACCTTTGCTTTGATGGCAATTATTAGTTGTTTTGCTGTTTGTTTTTCAAAATTGGGCTTGCCGGTGATAACCTTTCTAACTGGAAGTATCAGTCAAGACTGCATTCGGCTACAAGTAACGGAAAAGCCATCAGGCAGAGGCGTGAACGAGTCACGGTTTATTTTTCTCAGACAACAAGACGATCGGAAGCGGAGAGATCAGGCTAGAGCAAGGAAGAACCAAGCTCCTCCATTCTGCGCGGCATCCTCAGGATGCGGTTGTCATCTCCAGGCTGCAAGATGGCTGTGACCCTCTGGGCGTCAATCCGCGTGGAGGGAGGGTGACGTTTAAGCTCCGCCTCCCCCTCCCCCTGCAACCTCAGCCCCCACATACTTCTGTTTACATCTCATTGGTCAGAATTCTGTCACACAGCTACCCTCCGCTGCATCGTAAACTGGGTTTTTCAGCAATTCTGTCCCTGTCTCTCTGCAGGAAGGCAGGGAGAGGCAGTTTGGGATGGATGCTGAGGGAACCTGCCCACAGTGTTTCTCACATTTGAGGTCAATGAAATCGTAGTCTTGAAAGCCAAGGAACAGGTGACAGGACTTGAGGGCATGGCTGATGTGGCCAAACATCTGTTGATGACAAAGGTGCTTAGGGCCCTAGAGCTGCAGCTCTAAGCTTGAAAGTGAAGATTTCTCCAGAATCAGATGCTTACATTATTCTGTGCGAAGACCTGTGGTTTGGTAATCCCTCTTCTTGCCTCATAGGGGGAGGGGTGGGAGTTGGGGGTCAATTTCCCCAGGAATGGTGGCAGATGTGGGCATGGATCCTCCCACTGCTCGGGAAGAGTCCTGCCTTTCAGCTGGAACCCTGTCCACGAGGAGCGGGCTCCCCCCTCCCCTATCTGCACGTCGTGTGCAAGGGCTGGGAACTGATAGAGATTGAATGTGTAGCTGGGTTTGAGGGATAAGCTTTGAACATCGCTCTCTTATTTTAGTGTGGGTGGGAACGAAAAGGTCACCCCACCAATAAATGACTGCACGTTCTGCTGAGGAGGAAACACACGGGGACTCTTTTAACCCTTCTAGAAATTGTGATTAGAAAATGTGAGGAGAAGGTCAAGACACTAAATTAGAGCTCACAGGGAGGACCAAGCCCTGCTCAGAATGCCTGGAGAGTCCCTGCCAGAGCCTCGCTAGAAAATACCAGCCCGTCCTTGGTCTTGGTCCCAACTGGCTCCCTGAGGGTGAGGGAACTGCCTGGGGCTTCCCCATCCTTCAAGGGCTGTTTGCGACCCCTCCTCGGCCCCTCCAGGAGGGGGTTTCCCAGAATGTTCCCACACCCTCAGGAAGCCTTTTCCTTAGCCACCCCCAGGCTGCTTGTGGTTCATGAGAGAGGCAGCAGCAGGTGACTCCACAGGCGAGGGTGAATTGTGAACGTGAGCATTTGCATTTGCAGGAGGTGGGAAAAGAGGGAACATGAAACTGGAAAGCCAACGGGGCTGAGGTCTCACGGGAGATAATTATCAAATATCATAAAGTTTAAACCAACCTCAAAGGCAAGAGAGGACAGAGGGCACAGACTCCGAAGCCAGGCTGCCTCAATTCAAGTACTGGTGCTACATCTTACAAGCTGTGTGACCTTGAACAAGTTACTTAACTTCTCTGTACCTCGGTTTTTCCTCTTCTGTAAAATGGGGCTAATAATATTATCTGCCACATAAGGTTGTTGCAAAGATTAAATAGAATGAAACCATAAAATACTTAATAGAGTGATTGGCACATGGTAGTATTCAATAAATGTTAAGTTATTAAGTCAAGCTAGGCTATTCTTTTAAAAATTTGGTTTTCACTAATCTTTCTCATATGAATTGAGTGCTACACCCCTCTGTTCCCAACACACACACACACACACACACACACACACACACACACATCCCTTCACAACAAGAGGGGGTTAGAGGCTTTGGTTTGCTAATATACTCAGGTAATCAATATGAAATCCGAAATATTTGGGAGTTACAGGGGGCTTGGAGATCTTCTAATCCTGTGGTTTCCAACATTAGCTGGTTAGATCTCCCGGGGAGCCTTTAATAACCCAATGCCCAGGCTGCACCCCAGACCTATGAACTCAAAATCAGACATCAGTGCTGTTAAACTTCCCGGATCCCAATGTGCGGCTAAGGTTGAAAATCATTGTTTCGGTCCGGTCTTCCTGCTAGAAAGTGAGGCGACTGGGGCTCACCAGGAAAAGTGAGTCACCGAGGGTCACCCAGCCAGGACCAGGACCCAAGTCGCCTGTCCCCATGTACCACTGTGGAGCCCACCACTGCCATGTGCTCTGGACCTGGCTTGGCATCTGGAGGAAGGTCTGGCCTCCCGTCAGCCTGCAGGTGACCGGTCAGGTGACTCCCTCTCAACTCAGCGCAGGAGGCAGACGGTCAGCCCTGTGCTTGGAAGAGTGTGACCGAGTCACGGTTCTTACATTGTATTGTGTGTCAGGGTCGCCAAAACCAAGACCCAGCTTTCTCCTGGGAGACCCCCGGGCAGCCGAGGACTTCCTAGTGCTGTCTGGAGACCTTGGCCCGCTCTAGTCTCCAGTCTCTCAGGGCAAGCGGTCGGGTGTGAGAGAAGGAGCACAGGGCCCTGAGGCAAGCCCTGCTCTGCCCCTACCTGGCTATGTGTCTTTGGATCACCCTCTCCAAGTTTCTGAGCTTCTGAGAAAACAAGCATCTCGAAGCAGATCCAATAACACAGCCGCCCACAGCCGGTGGTCGTTTTGTGTGTATGTGGCGTAGGTGTGTCCCAGGGTCCCAGTGGTCTCCATCTGTGGAGTGGGGGTAATGGTGACGGCTGGCCTTCTATATCCCTCTCAGAGGGTGACCGTGAGGAGCATGATGGACCTACGTGAACTCTGAGAAGTAGAAAGCAGGTTACGTGATGCCCAAACGCAGGCTCAGCCCCGCACTGTGGCGGAAGACATGCGTGGTAGAAGCTGAAATCTTCTTCCCTCTCACTGAGCTCTAGGTTTCCATCCCCCATGGGGAAGTTAGGGGATGTGACTCTTGTACCTCTGGATAAACAGCTGCTCCCATGGCCACCTTCCCCACTTGTCCCTTCAGCCATGTGAGCTGGCATGACTGCCCCAGGAGGACCAGAGTGGACCGCGCAACGGCAGGTGGGGGTGTGGAGGGACGAGGCCCTGATCAGCCACTTCCTCCTGCAAGGGAAGTCAAACCCTTTCTCTGGTAAGCGCCAGGCTGGCTGCAGGGCCCCTGGGCTGGCAGGGCAGGTTTCTAGGGGGCCCTAGCCAGAAGCAGTCTTCCTTCCCAAGGTAAAGCCGAGTTTCTTGTCATGGGTGGTTGTTTTCTGGTTAGAAGCGACAAGCAGCAGCTATAAACTCGGAGAGCTCTGGGATTTGCAAGCAGGGTCGGGGAGGCAGCTAAGAGAGCTAGAGAGAGCTCAGCAGAGCTTGCTTAGGGAGAGCTCTGGGATTTGCAAGCAGGGTCAGGGAGGCAGCTAAGAGAGCTAGAGAGAGCTCAGCAGAGCTTGCTTAGGGAGGAAGGCGCTGCTGTCACTTCCCGAAAGCTGGGCCCGCCTCTAGGCGGGGAGAAGGTCAGAGGGTCCGGCCCCTCCCTTCTACCTCGGGGTTTGCCCAGGCACTTCAGAGTGCAGAATTTACGGTAAATGTTGTCACCAGTGGAAACTCTCAGAGGGGGCGAGGAAAAGGGCCAGAGGATGGGGCCAGGACTCCCGGCCCCCAGTTCCCGTCTTACCAACACCCCCCAGTCTCATGGTGTTGCTTTATCTTACCTTTCGGTAAAGGGGGGATGCCCTCCTTCTGGGATGTACCAGGAAACAACCAAATGGTAAAATGAATGAGCAGGCCACATCTTGCAGAAGTCAGGGCTGTAGCTCCACCACCATGGCTCTTGGTATCCCCCCCACCTCATTTTAGATGTGGGGGTTCCCTCTGTCTTGACCTAGGCACATTTTCTAGCTCAGAGCCACATACAGGAAATGCCAGACTGAAGCTGAGCATGCTTGAATCTGTCCTCCGCAAACAGATGGAAGCTGGCTTGATGGATAGGCCACAGTCCTATGCTTCTCTGCTACTTAAAAAAGAACGCCCCAGGGTGCGGGTTTAGGATGATTGGCAGTGCAACTGACAAATTCCATCTGGCTCCCTCATTAGCCTGCAGCTGATGCTCCTGATGGATTATTTAGGGCAGATTTTAAATGTCAAGTTAACTTCCATCTACTCACCACCCACCATATTTTTGAGTCACTTTCTTCTTGCCAGCAATTGATGTCATCGGTCAGTCAGTCAACAAACATTTGAGTTCATACTATGTTCCAGGCAGTAAGCCAGGCACTTAACAAATAGGCACTTAATAAGTGCTTGAATAATTAACACAAATTTAATATCATACTTAACTAGTGTTTGCAAACTTGCCTGATCATTAGAATGACCTGGGACACTTGATAAAGATTCCCACAGACTTCGTGACTTTACCCCCACTAAATCCTAAACCCACTGAGCTCAAATCTCTAGATTTTAGGAAGGGCCTGAAATTATATTTCTAACCAGCCTTCAAATTAATTCTAATGATATGGCAAGTTTGGGAAATGTTGACCCAAACCAAATAGAACTAAAAATGTAAGACCTGGCCTCCAAATATTAGGTTGCTTTTTGAACAGAAAAATAAGTTATTTGCATCTGCAATGCCATCTGCCTTTCCTCTGTGGGTACCAGTGCTTAGCAGAGAAGGTCTGTCTCATTGAGTCAAGGAATGTGAACCTAAAAAGTCACATCAGAATTGCAATTCTCTGGGGCTTCCTGAAGATGGGATTGTTTTTCAGTAAATGCTAATGCCCAGAGCGTAATTGCTGATTAATTAATAATGTGATCAGGAATCAGCACTCCTTACCCTGGGCTTTCCTGATTAGCATGTATTTGATGGTTCCCATGAGCAACAGGGAAAAGGTGTTCCTGGGCTTGGGACACACCCAGAGTGCGTGTAAAACCCACCCTCGGGTGGGCAGAATGGGGTGGAAATCTGCCCACCCGAGAACACTGTAGCAGACTTTGATGATTTAATGTGTATAAAGACCCTGAGTGTCCTAGAATCTGGGTGGACTCCAGTTGTAAGACCAAACGCAAGCACAGGTGCGTTTGGCGAACACATGCGTAGTGGAAAGCAGTGAAATTGGTATCGGATGTTCTCACAATCTGCTTTCCATGTCCTCAGGCTCTGGTCTGCCAGCTGCTTTCCCTTGGCATACACTGGCCCTCCCCACCTGCAGACACACGCACAGAAACGCTTGCACACGTGCACACATGTATAAAGGAGCACACTCACACATACTCCTCTATTAGGTTGAACCCTATAAATCGCAATTTTTATAGGTCAAAACAGACACATATCAGCGGTTTCGTGTGGTTCAACTTAATGCCAGGGCACATATGCACACATACGCGTGTGCTCACATAGATTCCCGCACACACCTACAAACACATATACACACGTGCACACATTCACACATGCAGAAAGTTCTCTGATGCCCTTCTCCATGGCTGTGCTAGTGAAAATCTAACCCGGCCTCCTCCTGCGCCCCTCCCGGCCCCACCGACCTTGCCGCCTTCCGCGACATTAATCTCCCGTGCCGATCCCTCCCCCTCACAGGAGAGCGAAGACCTGGAGAAACAGAACGCGGCTCTGCGCAAGGAAATCAAGCAGCTCACGGAGGAGGTGAAGTACTTCACGTCGGTGCTGAGCAGCCACGAGCCGCTGTGCTCCGTCCTGGCCGCCAGCGCGCCGTCGCCCCCCGAGGTGGTGTACAGCGCCCACGCCTTCCACCAGCCTCACGTCAGCTCCCCGCGCTTCCAGCCCTGAGCTTCCGACGAGGGGAGAGCACAGCCCCCGACCCCAGGCGCCCCGCAGCCCCCAGGCGGGGCACACGGACTGTGGCCAGGTGGCCCCCATCCTTCAGAGCCCTCTGTCCACCCGGAGACCTGGAGACAGGGGCCTGGACGAGGAACGAACACGAGGACTGTCGCAGCTGGGGGGACGTGGGGCCTCCCAGCAGAGTGGCTGCCGGTGAGCGCGCTGGACCCCCATGTGGGTGGGGGGCCGATCCGGAGGAGCAGCGATCAGAATTGCCCACGTCCTACGCAGAGAGAGGAAGGCAAGAAACGGTTATTTTTCTAAATAAATGTTTTAACAGAAACCGGTCTGGCAAGGCAGTTTCCCTCTTTCACATTGTCCCTTGAAACTCCAGATTCCGTGAGGTTGGGACCTTCTTTTGTTCTCGGCCTCAAGTACCCTCAAAGAGCGCTGGAGACCCCGGCGATAACGCCTCTTTTCCGTGGTACGTTACTCTACCTGGGATGCTTTTTTCAAAGCGGCTTCGGTCCTCCCCCTAGGCATCTTCACGGTTGTCCTCCCAAATACCCCCATCGTGACGGCCCACCTTCCGGTCCTCGCGCCCCATGCTTCCCAGGTGGCGAGCAGGTCGGCCTCTAGTCAGGGAGAAGGCGCAGTGCGAGACGGCCTTGGTGCGGGGTAAGTCAGGTTGGCCCTGTCGTCTGCCACTCACACGGCTACACGTAATCCGGCCAGCTGGCTCTGTCCTCACAGCCACGTCTCAAGGACGCCGTGCACCAGGCCCTGGGCCAGGCGTTTTAGGAGCACGAAGACAGCACCTCACATGGAAGGCGGTACTCTCCTAATGCTCTCAGGGGGCGACATGCAGCCTGGGTCCACAGGGACCTCCTGCCAACGGGTCTGTGTGTCCTGCTGAGAGCTCCACCTCCCTTAAAAGGAGTGATAAAGAGTACATGACCTGGCCTGTGTCCAGGAGGCTCCACGAGCTGCCATTTGAGCCCTCTGCGGGCGACACATGGCTGGGTTACACAGGGGCATCTTCAGTTCAGCAGAGCCTGAAACTAGCCTGCTGTGTCTCCCCCTGCTCCGATGTCCGCCTGTTCCTCTGAGATCCCCAGGCCGAGTGCCTGCTGGCCTGCTGGCCACAGCCTTGCCCCACCACTGCCCAAGCGTGAAGGCGGCCGCATCCCCAGAGGCTGCAGCAGGGCCTGGCCCCACACAGCCCCTGCGGAGCCAGCTGGGGAGAAAAGTAAGAGGGAACACTGTTCCAGGCGTCTGATTCAGCCCCTGCAGCAGCCACCCTCAGTCTCATTCCTTGGTCCTTCAGAGGGACAGCCGCTGCCCACTGCCTCTCTGGTGGCAGCTCTCTTGGGGTGACAGGGAAGAGAGGAGCAGGCCGGTTTCCCTGTGTCAGCGCCTCCTGAACCTGCCAGCCGGGAGCTCCGGCTGGATTGAGACCAGGTCCCAATTCTGGGCCTCGCCCGTACATGTCTCTCCTACCCGCCTGGGATGATGCCAATTGGGCTACCGTGATTATTAAACTCCACAGAGGCCTGGAAGAGCTCCATCACGACACATGTCACCTGACCGCCTATCACAGGAGGAGTCCAACCCGAAGGCCTCCAGGGGCACATTGTAATCACCAGGGCTCCCACCAGCAAAGCTGCTGCCCACGATGCCCGAGGTGTGGGTGCTGGGCTGAGCCCAACAATTCAGAGGCTGTGGAGACAGCCCAGAGTGCTGTCATTTCTCCCAGCACAGAATCTGGCATTTTAATCTTTGTTCCCCAAAAAAACATGGTAAATGGGGCTCCTCTCCCAGTGCAGAGACTCGATATGGACTGGCAGGTGTGTAGTGAGGAGGACCTCTCTCATCAATTTCCTTCAGGACCTGTTTCTGGTAGCTCATGTTCTGTCTAGCTCTTTCCCACCCTTATGTTAACGGGCAGAGCAAATGAAGTCACTTTAGATGTTGCATGTGTTGAACAGGATCATTAGTCTTAAGATGCAGCACTTTGGCTGGGTGTGGTGCCACATAGCAAGACCCTGTCTCTACAGAAAAAAATCTTTTTTTTGAGACAGTCTCACTCTGTCACCCCAGCTAGTGTGTTGTGACATCATCCTAGCTCACTGCAACCTCAAAATCCTAGGCTCAAGCGATCCTCCTGCCTCGCCTCCTGAGTAGCTGGGACTAAAGGTGTGCTCCACCTCACCCAGCTAATTTTTTCTATTTTTGGTAGAGATGGGATCTCGCTCGTACTCAGGCTGGTCTTGAACTCCCGGCCTTGAACCATCCTCCTGTCTCGGCCTCCCAGAATGCTAGGATTATAGGCATGAATCACTGCACCCGGCCTAAAAAAATTTTTAAAAAATTAGCCAGGGGTGGTGGTGTGCCTGTAGTCCCAGCTACTCAGGAGGCTGAGGCAGGAGGATCACTTGAGCCCAGGAGTTGGATGCTGCAGTGAGCTATGACCACACCACTGCACTCCATCCTGGGTGACAGAGCAAGAACCTGTCTCTTAAAAAAAAAAAAAAAAAGATGCAGAACTTTTGGGGTCCAGCTTTCTTTGCAGCTAGCTCTGCCAGGGCCTAGCCTCTCATGGGTAGGCTTCCTTCCCATGAGAGTTTTCCTCCCCACCTCTGCTGTAGCACTGTGATTTTCCCCCAGAAAGCCCCACAGGAGGCACATGACCTGTGCCGAGCATCTTCTGGACGGTGTTCGGGGTGAGAACTAGAAATGCAGGGCTCATGTGCGCTGTTCCCATCTCTCTCTCGGCAAGGACTTCTCTTCCCCTTTCATTCTGCACTTTCTACTGACCCCAGGCAGTTCCACTTCTCCTTTCTGATCAGCCCAGTAGAGGCAGCAGATAGCTCAGCCTTGGGCCTGTGCCAAAGTTGACTTCATCTTCACATAGGGAAATCGGAGAGGCAGCCATGAATAGGGATTTGACCTTAGATGTCTCACCAACCAAGCTCTGTCCCAGCCTCCTACCCATGACAGGGATGGCTCCCCCAGGCTGGCGGGCCAGCTGACCCACACTCAAATGCCTCCAGCCCCAGGCAGGCACTGGAAATGCATGAAACTCACGGGATGTGAGGTAATTGGGAGTGGTGGAGAGTGCGGCAAACTGAGTGAGTGTGTCGCTGTCCTTCAGTCCTTTCCCACACTGCCATGTGGGAATTCAGGCCCAGTGTGGCCATAGCTTCCAATTTGTCAAGAAAAGCCAAAATCAGTATTTCTACATGAAATCTCCCTGTTTTTTAAATACTCCACAGACCAAACAAAATACGTTGTGGGTTAGGTTCGCCCTTAACATTTGCATGGCCTGGAGCAAGAGAACAAACTGAGGCCGCATACCAAATGTCTAAACATTTCAGCATTATAAATCAAGCTTTCAAGTCATTAACAAAATACATTCTCATCTCCTCCCTTGACAAAGATATCTTCATCACAACCTGAAAGGCCAAGTTCGAATTTAGAATACTTAGGCACTTCAGAATTTCGCATTAGCACAAGGTAGTGAGGGGAGAAACTGCACTCAGACTGCAGCCTGCCTGTTCTTGTCCCTCCCCTCTCTCCTCTTGGACCACAGCAGCCTCAAGTTCATGGTGGTGGACACACCAGCCTTGAAGACCAGGCTCTATCCACACTCCACACACACACAGCAACCCTTGATCACCTTGGGTCAAGAGGTACGCATACCAGTTGGTCTATCCAGCCTCAGGAAAAAGTTTCCTGAGGCTTCAGCTCCTGGAAGCCAGCTCAGAGCCATTTAGTTAGGGGATTCGGCAGAGATATGCCAGTTTGCTACCCTGATTGTTTCAATAAAGGTTACGGGAAGCCCCCTTGTAGCAAGAAATGGGCACAAGACAACGTCGTCATCCTCTGTCACTTCGTTCCTGGGGAATGTTTGTTTCCCCACCTGCCGTCTTCAGTGTTCACCGCTTACTAGCAGTGTTAATCCCTGAGTGAGTGTCAAAGCAAATTACCAGAAAGCCAGATTTTCGGTCCTCAGGTTGAGAAGTGTGGGTGGGGAGAGAAAGGGAGGCAAAGTCAACTCGGGCTGCCGTCTGCTGGACCAAAACTTACCAGCAGAGTTTATTAATACCTCCAGCCCTTGTTGCAGTTATGGCTGTGGCTTTTCGGTGAAGGAGGTGAGACAGCTGGGTGTCCCATTTCTCTGGGGGGCAGATGGGCTATCTCTGTCCCTCTGCCCTTGTTCCTTTCTCCCCCACCAGTTTCAGTGCCCCAAAGCTGCTGGGAATTCCAAGAGGACAAAAGAGCTGGGCGACTGAGACCAGCACCAAGGTAGTAAAGATTTAACACTCTTTTATCTCTGTCAGAGGGGATTGACATTTTAAGAGACACTTAGGGAGAGTAACGTTTGACCCAAAGGAATGAGTTCCTAACGGTGGCATTTTAGGCTTTGTAGCAAGTGTGCAGAGGAGATATTTAATGGAATTCTTGCCATGGGAATGACCAGCTACTACGTTTGGCCCCATGTGGGTGCCAGGGGAGTGGGAGGGGAAGAAAGATGTATCCCTCCTAAAAATCTTGGTTTTTAACCACTTGATATGTGATTTGAGTTTATCCATTTCCAGGAAAATAAAATAAAAATCTGATCCTGGTTTGAACAACCTACTGGTAGGCAGGGTAAGGAGGCCCCCTCCCTTAGAGGAATTCAATGGGAAAATTTGCAGTCAAATGCGGTTGCTACCCAGGAGGTTTGACTGGCTTCCTCTGGAAGATTCCTGTAGAGACAGATTGCTGCATTTGTCACTATACCTAGACACTGAGGTCAGGAGGGTCAGCAGAGACTGATATTTGCCCTCCCAAAGCCATTCTTCCCTTTTTCCTTTCTACAGAACTCTCATTTTGTCTTGGATGGCAATGTGCCCAGATAAAAAGATTACATCTCTCAGACTCCCTTGTAGCTAGGGATGGGCATGTGACCATTCTGACCAAAGAGATACAAGCAGAATTTACTAGGTAGGGCTTATGGGAAAGCTCTTTAAAAGGTGGGGCTGTCTCAGTTGGCACATGCTTTTCTCCTTCTTTCTGCCTAGAAGGCAGATGTGATGCTAGAGGTGGGGCAACCATCTTAGCACCACGAGACAACCATGTATCCAAAGGAGGAAAAGAGATTCTGGGTCCCTGGTAATACTGCAGAAATGTGACGATGGTACAAGCTCTGGACGGCCCACCTCTAGACTTCTTTCAAGTGAATGTGGAAAAGAGTTTATTTGGTTATGCCGATATGAGTTGGATTTTCTATTAAGTGCAGCTTAACTCAATTCTGTCTAATGCAGGAACTGAGGGGACAAACAACCAAACAAGGAATTTAAACCATTCCCCTAGCTCAGTAGTTCTTAACTAGGAGTGATCCTCCTCTCCCCACCCCAAGATATTTTGCAGTGTCTGGAGACATTTTCAGTTGTTACAACTTGGGAGAGAGCTGCTGGTAGTGTCTAGTGAGTAGAGGCCAGGGCTGCTGCTGCTAAACACTCTAAAATGCACAGGGCAGCCCCCACTACAAAGAATTATCCAGCTCCGGTAGCACAGAGGTTGAGAACCCTTGCAATGGGCCCTAATGCTTCCAGAGCACTAGACCATTAGCCCACCAACCTGCCCTGACACCCTTGTCTCTCTCTCCTCTCTTGGAAACAAACCCTGTGCACTGGTCAGGATGAAAAAGTCACGTCCTTGACCACATCTTACACTTCCCTTTCTCTAAGCCTTTGCTCATGTATTGTTTCCTCTGCTTAGAATCCCTCTCTTATCTTTTCAGTAGTTCTCCAGCTGGGGCCCAGGAATCTCCATTTTAATAAGCTCCCTGGAGATCCTAATATAAGTAGCACGAGATGATTCTGATCTAAGTGGCATGAGAAACATGACTTTATTATGCCACATTTGTTTTTCGAAACCCTACCCAGTTTTCAAAATCCAATTCGAATGTAGGATGAGTTTAGGTGATACTTGGATAAAACTTATTTTATTTTAGTTGGTTCATGTTTATTTTAATAAATTTAATGGTTTTCTATTTATTATATGATGTACATATTCCATTATAAATAAATTTAGTTTCATAAAAATTTGAATTGATTTAAAGAAAGATATGCTAAAAATACCATGCTGGTTAATGTACACTGTATGTAAATATTTGCTTATTTTTTACATTGTTGTTTTTTAAATTGACACATAATAATTATACGTATTTATAGGGTACAGAGTGATATTTCCATACAGACAATGTGTAATGATCAATCAGGGTAATTAGCATATTAATGACTTCAAACATTTATCATTTCTTTGTGTTGGGAACATTCAAAATTCACTCTTCTAGCTATTTGAAAATATACAGTAGGCTATTGTTAACTATTATCACCCTAGAGTGCTATGGAGCACTAAGACTTAGTCCTCCTGTCTGGCTATAATTCTGTATCTCTTAATCAGACTCTCCCTAACCTTCCCTGGCCCTCCCCTTCCCAGTCGCTAGTAACCACTATTGGACCCTCTACTTCTACGAGATCAAATTTTTTAGCTTCTGCATGTGAGTGAGAATGTGCAGTATTTATCTTTCTGTGTCTGGCTTATTTCGCTTAACATAGTGACCTCCAGATTCATTCATGTTGCCGCAAATGACAGGTTTTCCTTCTTTTTCATGACTGACTAGTATTCCACTGTGTATATACACCATGTTTTCTTTATCCATTCATGAATGGATTCTGTCGATGTGCCCTCAAGTTGATTCTGTATCTTGACAATTACGAATAGTGCTCTACATTGTTGCTTTTAAGTGGGCACAGAAGAAAACAAGAAAGGAGTAAAAGAAATTCGGGGGTGGGGAAGTCAAACTGAATTTTTCCTCTGCTCTCACACCACCCTACAAACAACACAAAAGACTTTGGTGACCAAATATGGGGTTTCTCACACACACACACCAAGCAAGCAGTCAGATCTGCAGCAGACGCCACCTGGGTGCCCTCTAATTCCATTCTGATACTCTCTACCTAGAGACAGTGTCAGATCCCACAGGGTTAGAGCTCAGTCCCACAAGACATCCCCCCTTCATGTCAGTCACAAGGCTGGGCCTCCAGAACTTCTGACTGACTGGCTTCAAGGTAGGGTTTCTGTGACCCCCTCCTTAGCTTAATTTGCTAGAGCAGCTAGGAGAACTCAGGGAAACACTTATGTTTACCAGTTTATTATAAAGGATATTACAAAAGATACAGATGGAGAAATGCATAAGGCCAGGTATGAGGGAAGTGGGGTGGAGCTTCCATGCCCTCCCTGGGCGTACTACCCTCCAGGAACCTCCACATGCTCAGCTATCCAGAAGCTCCCCAAACCCTGTCCTCTTGGGCTTTTTATGGAGACTTCATTGGATAGGCATGATTGACAACCACGTAGAAATGTGACTGGACAAGAAGAGCGTGACCCGATACTGATAGGCTGAGCGGGGAAACCCAGCAAGGCCTGTCTGTTCGGATTCTTCTTGGCCTCTCTGTGCAGCATTCCTTCCTCCAGGACATGGGGCAGGACCCCTTCTGGAATGAGGGTCGTATGATTCACAATCAGAGAGGTGGGGGAAGATTAGAGTCCTGCCTTGGACTGGTGAAAGGAGGGCAGGGGAGTTCAGAGAGAGAAATTCTATTTTCTGAGGGCTAAATCACTCCAACATTATAACAGAAGACTATAATAAGGGCTATGGGAGTTATAAGCCGGGAACTGTGGATTAAACACATACATGTACATATGCACACACACACACAAATATATATCATAATATCACAGAGAAGAATAAGACCTCTGTGTTGTCCAAAACCAAGATCAGTTATACTCTTCTTTTGCTTAAAAATAAGTATATTTAAATTTACAAAACTTGGCAAATATAGAGTATAAATACTAAAACTTGGAGGCCTAGGAGCATTCGTGAAATTTCACTTTTTTGTTTTCCCTAAAGAGCATCTGTCTTAGTCCATTTGTGTTACTATAACAGAATACCTGAGGCTGGGTAATCCGTAAAGAAAAAGGGTTTATTTGGCTCATGATTCTGCTGGCTGAAAGATGGGGCATCTGGTAAAAACCTCATGGCGGCAGGCGAAGCGGAGTTGGCGTGTGCACAGATCACATGATGGGAGAGGAAGACAGAAAGGGAGAAATAGAGAGAGCAAGAAAGAAGGAGAGAGGCGGCATCAGGCTCTTTTTAACAAGCAGCTCTTGTGGGAACTGACAGAGCCCAAACTCACTCATCACCCCCTCCCAGGGAGGCCACTAATCTATGCATGAGGGATCCATGACCCATGACCCAAACACCTCCCCTTAGGCTCCTGCCTCCAACATTGGGACCAAATTTCAGTATGAGGTTTGGGAGGACAAACATCCAACCTAGAGCAGCATCCATGTCTGAAAAGTGAAAAGTATCTTATCTCCTTTCTCTATCTTGTGGCATTTGAAGATACTGACACTAAACTTTCCAAACTATCTTGCAACTTGCAGCCACAGACACAGGTCCCCCTTCCTAGAGATCAGCCCTTCGCATTCGTGCCGTGGGAGCAATGCAGTTGGGTTGGGAGTCAGATCAGCACCTGGTGCCTCCCATTCACCCTCACCTCCATTAGCACGTCTTCTCTAAGTAAAGCCAGCATCATCCACACAAAACGTTACCAACCGAATACTGACGCACAGCATGGCGGGTGGAGTTACTCGAGGAGACTCAACTCCTTGGTGGGACCCTGGAGACTCGCTCCCTCTGCCCCCCAGCTCACCACACCCCACCACCCTCTTTCCCTCTGCACTGGCTTCTGTTCCTTCCCCAATTCTCTTTGCTCCCTCCAACCCAACACCTTGCTTACGCTGTTCAGTCCTGACTGAAATGCTCTCTACCCCGTACTCCCCCTTCCAGCTCATTCATTCCTACCTTTGCTTCAGAGATCAGCTCCGGAAAGTTTTGCCTGATTCCCAGACTAGATCAGAATCCTGCTGTCACGTAGCTTTATAGCACCTCACACTCTTCCTTCATGGCTGTGAACACGGACCAAAATTTAACATTTATCTGAGGGGTTATTTGATCAACATCTGTCTTCATGGTGACTGGCCCAGAAGTTCCCTAAAAGCAGGATTGCGTCTGTTTTGCTCACCTTTGTATTCTTAGCCCCTTGCACCACGGCATAGAGCTTGCCACATGGTAGAAATTCAATAAACCCACTTCTATGATAATGACATTAATCTATGGATCCATTAATCCATGAGGGCTCTGACCCCATGACCTAATCACCTCTTAAAGGTCCTGCCTCTCAACGCTGTTACAATGACAATTAAATTTCAACATGAGATTTGGAAGGGACACGCAAACCATAGCTATCATTGAGAGATGATGATAAAGATGAGATGTTGTCCACCCACATCATGGCCAGGCCACCCAAGGTCACTCACGGTGGGCAGTCAAAGGCTGTCTGAAAAGGTCATTCCCTAACCCATGAGCAAGGGCAGAGACTGTCTTTGTCTTGTTTACTGCTCTGACCCTAGTGCCCAGCAGAGCAGGTACTTAATACTTATAGGTTTGATAAATGAATTCATGAATCATAAATATGAAGGATGGATTCATTCATTCATTCATTCATCCATATATTCTCAAAGCTTGTCTACTTCAGGTTGAACACCTTGAGTTTGGACCACGACTAGAGTTACCCGTGGCTCCCTCAGAGGTTTGTGTCTCATTGTTTGTCCCCTGCTGATTGAGGGAACAAGGCCATAAGACCCCCAAATCCTGAGGAAGCAGGGCTGGCTGGGCTGATGTGGTGACTACAGGAAGGTTAGCGCACTGCAAGGATGGGGATCTAGTTCTGTCTGGGTCTAACACCTGGGGGCTGAAGACAGGGTGTCACTGAACTGTGACCTAGAACTGGGATGGGGGTGATTAGAGTGATCATTTTTTGCCACGCAAAATCCATGACTCCTTCTTCTGGTAAAGTACCCAAATTTCCTTTCTCATGTGTACAGCTGTCAAGCAAGTGGCCTTGCGTGCCACCATGTGACCAAGTCTGGGCCAATCAGACTCTCTCTTGGGAATTTGACTTTGGAGCAGAGCAAGAGAAAGACCCAAAGATAGTTGAGGCTTCTTTACTGCAACTGTGAAGCTCTGACCAGAGAATTCCTGTGGTGGAGAAACATCCTGGCTCCTCCTTTATTCTGAGCCTTGTTCTTCAGCCTTCCTTTGAATTCTACGAGTTGCATACTATCCTTCCAACAAATTCATTTCCTGCTTAAGTCAGCCAGAGCAAGCTTCTATTATGAAACCAAAAAAATGGTGATTCATAGTACCTGGGTTTCCCAGGGAGGGGGCAGGGGATGGGGCGATGCATCCTAATTCTCAGGGGCTAACAGGAGCAGACTGCTTTTTGAGGGGGTTCTAGGATGCCCTGTGCTCCATCAGAAACCAGGCGTTCAGCCAGAACCACACCAGCCTCCGGAGTGCCTGACCTGGGTACAACGCATTACTGCTCCTGGCAGGAACCCCAGGCTCTGATTTGAAAACCACCATCGGGAGTTGCAACCCAGCCTCCAGGCTTCACACCCCATCGCCTTCAGTCCCTTCTGATGGGCTCAGCCCATCAGCCAAGTGGCAATATTCAAAACTCAGGCCAGGCACTGGCGATCAGAATGGGGTTAGAGCAGGGTCAGGGCATGCCTCTGCGGTGCTGCATGGAGGAGCACTGGGGCAGTGGCCATTGAGCAGCCCGAAACTAGGCACCTTAATATTTTCACAACCAGTTCACCTTCACTGGGCGCACGCCACCTGGGCACAGCTTAGCTCCTGCGGGACTGTGAGCACCTCGGAAGCGGGGACTCTCTCCAGCGTGCCTTTGTAACTCTGCCCCTCTCCCTTTGCTTCCCCACCCGTCCCTGCCTCGCCAAGGGCTGCGCACAGAGCAGGTGGCTAACACAGATTTGTAAATAAAAACCCCAGGGTAGAAGAAAGAAAATAAAGAGGAAGAAAAGGGGTGGAAGGAGGGAAGGAATGGGTCTGTTCTAGAAAAATCACACCATGAACCTTCCCCATGCCTTCTTACTCCTCCACCCCAGTGTTTTATCCACATGCTCATTTCAAATAAGCACTAGGCACACTCTTGACAGGAAAAAAGGGGCAAAATAAGGTTGATGTATGGAAGAGTAAGGGGTAATCTTCTTGCTGGGGGCGGCCATGACAGTGGCTGCCATTTATCGGTTTGCTCATTTTGTGTTCACTCTATTATTTTAGGAACGATTGTTAGCCCTATTTCACAGATAAAGAAACAGACTCAAAAGAGATTAAATGGACCGGGTCTGGGGGTACGTGCCTGTAGTGCCAGCTACTCGGGAGGCTGAGGCAGGAGGATGGCTTGAGCCCAGGAATCTGAGGCTGCAGTGAGCTATGATGACACTGCACTCTAGCCTGGGCGACAGAGCGAGACTCTGCCTCAAAAACTCCAACAAAGAGGTTCAGTGGTTTGCCCAAGCATGGAGATGGGACTCAAACTTACTGTCACTGCCTCCGGAGCTGTAGACCAACCTCGAGTGCACTTGGGGGAACTTCCCAAGTTCCAGGATGACAGCCGGACGTTTGGACAGCAGTCCTGGGGTGGTGCTGCCACCTAGTGACAAGATAGAGAGCCCTGGGGGTCCAACCATCCCCCCCTCCTCCTTTCCCCACCTTGCATCCCCATTTCCCAGCTTGAGAGAGACCTGGACCGCTTGAGATCTGCCTCTGGCAGCCGACCGTAACTCGTCTGGGCAGGAGCTTGGATGCAGAGAACTGACCTCTAGATGTAAGCTGACGCCTCATTGGACTCCCTCACCTTGTGTCCCAGAGCACAGCTCTGAAGAGATACTTCAGTGAGTGACCAGGGGTGCAAATCTCCGCAGGTTTGGGACTCAACCTGGTCTCCAAACACAGCGTCTGAAGACATTTTACTGTGAAGATCAGGGTTGATTACATCCTGCCCTCGGCCCGCAACTTCTGCCTTCAGTGTGGGAAGCCTTTGGAGCCTGCTACCTGGTGTCTGCCCTCAGTATACACACCACGTTGGGAACTGAGCTGGCTCCGTTGACTGCGCAGTCCCGTTCACTGAGCACCTAGGCCTCCCTGGTACCATGTTGAGCAGGAGCCTCTAATTTCATCCGAAGCCCAAAGACATCAGCACGACTTGCCCGAGCTCACAGAGCAGAGACCCGGCCCCTGATCCTCAGACTCCAGGTGCGTTGATCTTCCAGCGCCCTGCTTCCCCCCACTTCTGCAAACCCACGAAACCTTGTTTTTGTTCGCCTAGTCATCCAGATGCGATGACTCAAGGGTCGCTGTGGGACAGACTGTCAGGGAAGAAGGACCTGTGTCAGCACAGTGGCTTTCCTGACCTTTAAGGCAGCGAGGAGTTACCTCAACCTGAAACGTGTGGCTGCCGAGTGATTTCAGTCTCAACTGAACCACGGACATGATCGCCGGGCAGATAAGCAGGAGCCATTCCCACTGCCCGTGCATCCCACAGCTCTTTCCCGACCCTCCGCTTCTCCCAAGCCCAGCATGGAAGCCAGAGGCTAAATTTTCCTTTTAGATCCGGCTCCTGGAGTCTTGTGGCAAATGGAGGGAGAATGAAGTGTCACCTCTAGAGGGCAGGACGGGCTTGCCAACTTATGTCTCACTGTGACCAAAATCAATCTAGTACCTTCTCTGATTGGTTCTCAAAGGTTGCCTCCAACGTGTATAATTTGTGCCAGGAAATCCATTTTGTGCTATAAAAACCAGTTGCCCATAGTGACAAGATAAACAGAACAGTCAGCTCTGCACCTAATGAGGTGCATATAGTGAGGACGGACATCAAGTGACATGCTCCAAAGTAGATCTTTTGACCTGAAACATGCCGATTATCCATCCAAACCAGTGGTTTCTTACATGTGCTTTGAAGGTCTGATGAAAACCATCCATCCCACCCTGCCCCTTTCCATAACACAGGTACACTCCTCCATGTGGCTTATATGACTTCAGGGGTTCACAGACTCCTGGATCCCATTCGCAGAACTGTAGGTAAAACCAGTCAACATGGCAACTACCCAAGACTCAAGGAACGCAGCTGCTGGCCGAGCACATGGCCAGGATACGTGCACTGCATTGGCATTCAGACGCTCTCGCGGTCGTCACAGTTTGGTGAGCCAGGAGGTCCTCACGCTTGCCGGGAGCAAGCCTACTTGATGTGAAGCAGAATCTTTGATTCAGGGGCCCCTTTGGTCTGTCACCTCTCACACAATATGTCCTCAATGGTGAGCAGGAAGGAGTGGGCATGAAGGATGCATGAGGTTCAGGAACTGGGGGAAGATTCACGTTAAGTACATTACTTGATAATAATTTTTAAGAGATTGGAAGCCACATCGATTTTCAAAATAATATACTATAAAAGCAGGTCCCTTTGGCAAAAGCTCTGGTGCCGGCCTGTCCAGTGCCCTCTGAGGGCGGTGCATGGAAGATTAGGCCAAGCTGTGCGAGGTGGCTGGCAGCCCGCGGGATACGATCCCCTGCCTTCCAAAAACAAATCTCCTCTTTAATGTCGTGATGATGCCTGGAACCCTTTTCTTAGAACTTTGTTCCTATGATGTAAGGTATTCATTACCCATGACGTGCTTGTGAGTCCCTTGATTTGGTTTCCAAGTTGGCACAGGGCCTGTTCCATTCGCATCTCCTCTTTCAGAATCAGCCTGCCTCCCCCGCTGCGTCCCTCGTACCTGCCGCACGTCCCAACCGCGTATTGGTTCATTCACTCAACAAAATGCGCTGCGCGCCCACCCCCATGTCAGACACTCTGCTGGGAAGTGACGATGGAGGGTTAACAAAACAGAGCCGGTCCCTGCCCTCACGGAGCCCATGACCTAATGGGGGAAATAAACACCAAAGAACTAATTATTCTAACTAAGTACTGGCAACTGTGGCGCGTGCCATCAAGGAGGAGCACAGAGAACTAGGACAGCACACACCCAGAGCACCTGACCTATGTCGGGGAGCAGGCGTGGTCTGGGAAGGTTTCCCTGCAGAAGTGGTTTAAACTGAGCCTCGAAGGAAGAGTAGAGCAGAGCAGATGAGAAGGCAAGGAAGAGCATTGTAGGCAGAGGGAACAGCCTATGCTCAGTGTGGCCTGTGCGAGGTACGGAAATTCTATCTCTTGGCCTGAGGAGCCTAGTGAGGTGCCCAAATAAC
>RJWJ010009433.1:0-50134 GCA_004363605.1 Indri indri
GGTTGCTGTGAGCTAGGCTGACACCACGGCACTCTAGCCAGGGCAACAGAGTGAGACTCTGTCTCAAAAAAAAAATTGAAAAAAAAAAAAAAATCAAAACTCTCAGCAAGCTAGAAATAGAAGGGAGCTTGCTTATTCCGATAAACAGTACCTGTGCAAAAGCTAAGATCATACTTTTTTTTTTTTTCAAGACAGAGTCTCACTCTGTTGCCTGGGCTAGAGTGCCGTGGCGTCAGCCTAGCTCACACCAACCTCAAACTCCTGGGCTCAAGCGATCCTCCTGCCTCAGCCTCCCAAGCAGCCGGGTCTACAGGCACATGCCACCATGCCCGGCTAACTTTTTCTATATATTTTTAGTTGTCTGGCCAATTTCTTTCTATTTTTTTAGTAGAGATGGGGTCTCGCTCTTGCTTGGGCTGGTCTCGAACTCCTGAGCTCAAACGATCTGCCTGCCTTGGCTTCCCAGAGTGCTAGGATTACAGGCGTGAGCCACCACGCCTGGCCTAAGATCATACTTAATGACGATATATTGAACATTTTTGCCCCAAGATGTGGGAGCAATGCAAAAATGTCCATTCTCATCACTTCTACTCAATATTGTACTAGAGACTTTACTCAGTATGAGAAAGCAAGAAAAATAAAAGGCATAAAGATTGAAAAGGAAGGAGTGAAACTGTCCCTATTCATGAATGACATGATTGTTTATGCAGAAAATCCTATAGAATCATCAAAACTATCAGTGAGACTATAAATGAGTTTAGCAAGGTTTCAGGATACAATGTCAACACACACACAAATCGTGTTTTTATACTCCATCAACAAACTATTGGAAATAAGAGACAACTATGTTTACCATAGCATAGAAAAATACCAGGGGGAAAAAAAAACCCAGGAAGAAATTTAACATAGGACTTACAAATTGTTGGGCTGAAAACTATAAAACATTACTGAGAGAAATTACTGCAGACCTATATAACCAGAGAAGTAGATCATGTTCACAGGTTGAGAGACTTCATAGTAAGAGTCTGATGTCTCCAAATCTACCTATGGATTTTTTTTTTATTTCAGCATATTATGGGGGTACTACCTATGGATTTAATACAATCCTAACCATCATCCAGCATGTTTTTAAAAACAGAAATTGATAAGCTGATTGCAAAAGTTACATGAAAATTTGAAGGACCTAGAATAGTCAAAACAATCTTGAAAAAGAAGAATAAAGCTAGAGGACTTTATTATCTAACTTCAGGACCTAATATAAAGCTACAGTAATCGAAACAGTCTGGTCCTGGCATGACGACGGACAGAAAGATCCAGGGAACACACCAGAGTCCAGAAACAGACCCACACTTACTCCATCAACTGATTTTTGACCAAGAAGCCAAGGTAATTCACAAAGGAAAGAAAAGCATTTTCAATAAGTAATGCTGACATACATGGGATCTGTGTTGGGGCTGGGGGAGGAAAGAAAGAAGGGGAGAGAGCTCAGCTCCTGTATTACATCATACTCCAAACTAACTGGAGATGGATCATAAACCGAAATACAAAAGCTAAAGAAAACTGTAAAAACTTCAGAAAGAAACACATCTTTGTGACCTGAACAGATGAAGATTTCTTAGGCACAGAAAGCAATGACCATAAAAGAAATAATTGATAAATTAGATTTCATCTAAATAAGAAACTTCTGCTCATCAAAACACACCATTTAAAAAATGAATAAATGATAGATTGGGAGAAAATATTCATAGAAAACCTCTGATAAAGAATGTGTATCCTGAATGTATGAAGTACTCTTACAATTCAGCGAGGAAAAAGCAAGCCAGTTTAAAAGATGGTCAGAAAACCTTGAACAGACACATCACCATAAAAGACACACAAGTGGACAAAAAGCACACAGCAAAGTTTCAACATCATTAGTCATTAGGAAAATGCAAATAAGAAAAACCATGAGAAACCACTATAGACCCTGCAGAATCAATAAAATTAAAAAGATACAAAATGTTGGCTATGATGTGCAGCAATAAGAACTCCCACACTGCTAGTGAATATAAAAGAGTCAACTGCTCTGGGAAGATGTCTGGCAATTTTTTAGAATCTAAGTACATTTACTGTATGACCCTGCAATCCCAGTCCCACGTATCCACCCAGGAGATATGAAAACATATGTCCGTGCGATGTATACATGGAAATTCATAGCAGCTTTTTCCCAATAGCCAAAACCTGGAAAAAATCCAAATGCCCATCAATGAGAGAATGGATAAACAAATCGTGCTACGGTCATACAATGGAATCCTACCCAGCTATCAAAAGTAACAGAATCTGACACATTTAACATGGATGAACCCACAGATACTATTCTGAGTGAAAGAAGCTAGAAACAGAAGAGTACACCCATTCTGTAGGAATTCACTTAATTGAATTTCTAGAACAGGCAAAACCACAAAGGGTGCCTGACTTGTGACGGTTCAACTTAAAATTTTTGACTTTACAATGGTGTGAAAGCAACATGCATTCAGTAGAAAACATACTTCGAGTACGCATGAAACCATTCTGTTTTTCACTTTCAGCACAGTATTCAATAAATTACATAAGATATTCAACACTTTATTATGAAGTAGGCTTTGTGTTAATTAATTTTGCCCGACTATAGGCTAGTCTGTGTTCTCAGCATGTTTAAGGTGGGCTAGGCTAAGCTGTAACATTTGGTAGGTTAGGTGTTGAAATGCATTTTCAACTTAAAATATTTTCAACCTATGATGGGTATTGGAACATAACCCCATTGTAAGTTGAGGGGCATCCAGAATATAATTATTAATAAAATAGTAGTTATCTCTGGGAAAGACCACGATGGACTTTTCTGGAAGAGGGAAACATTCTACATCTTAAAAGGGGTGTGGGATACACAGATGTTTCCATTTGTCAAATTGGGTCTGCTCTTTGCTTTTCAATGTCTGTATATTATCCCTCAAAATCTAAACACTGTATAAGAATTAACTGCCTGGGAGGGCGGGGGGTTAAGATGTACAAGCACATCTGTGCGTCAGCTGCTGGAATTGGGTAAGGGTGTCCAGCGCTCATTATTCTGTTCACTTTGTATGTACTTGGAAATTTCCAAGATACAACTTTTTAAAAGAAGAATGAATATAGGCATGCCCTCAAAGAATGTCTCTTGGTTAATGCTTTCCTAGTATAATGCCTCTTTATTTTTAATACCCAAATTCATAGGCTATATGCACCTCTCAAAACATTTTCCAGCCTTTCTTTATATAGAAATTTGTGTCCCTAAAATGCAATAAATATCAATTTTAACCTAACAACGTGTGGAAAAATCTCTTGCTGCATTCCAAATGTAACTGCCAGCACATCTGCATCTCTGTAGACATAGTGGAAGGGGCGGACACAGGGGGTGCCTGGAGGCTGCGTTGGTGGACACACAGCAAAGGTTGTTTACAGCCATATTAATTATTTGGTGACCAGGAAGTGATGTTTTCAGCATTTTGCACCTAACGTAATAGTATGCTACTTACATGTGGGTATTGCACTGTTCAATTACATTTTATAAAACTGGTTGTGGGCTTGGGTGTGATGTGTAATGCATTATCATAGTTTTCCACTTAAAGTAATAGAAAATAGATCCCCAGGTAGCATTTTAGCATGAAACAGCAGGTTTTCAGAATGAATTACTGAGGTTAAGTGGGAAGTGTCCTATAATTAGGAAAAAAAACCCCAATTTCAGAAAGTGATAAAAATCAAATATTTATAAATTAAATATTAAATATTTGTACAGTAACACTCTCCTAGAAAACTTTTGGAATGGAAGGAAAATCACTAATTACATAAGAGCTAATGAGAAGGAAAGGTAACATTAAGAAAGACAAAGGCATAAAAACAGAAAAAAAGAAGGAAGAAAAGAGGGAAGGGAGGGCAGGAGGGAAGGAAAAGAAAAAAGAAAAAAAGAAAGAACCAACACAAGCAAGTTATGCATAAGGGAGGAAATCAGTTTGGTTTTAGATCACGCACAACCTCATGTAAGACCAAAGCACAGCAATTTCTATCACATCTTGAGGGAAGAAACTACAGCATAAAAATTCTTCACGAGGCATAAAGACACCAGACTGATATTACATAGATGCAAATATTTAGGAATTAAACATCCTTGATTCCTTTTTGAAAAAATTACTAGATGACAAAATCCACCCTGCAAATTGAGGAAAAGAAAATCAAGAATTTAGCAGGTGGAAAGGACTGGTGAGCAATGAGTCATTACAGAATTAAAACCGACCCGTTATGTAATTTATAGAACAAAATATACAGGTTGCAAATCACAGTTCTACAGAAAATTTGGTAGGTGGGGGAAGGAAGACTGTGTGGTAAGCTTATGATCATTTGTAGCAGGGAGCCACCAGGTAGGGACTAAACAGGAGAGAGCAGCTAACTTCCAAAAATCAGCATCACTCCAGTCTCAATGTCTTAGAAATAATGTTTTAATTTCATAAGAATGTCTTATGAATATTTCTTATAATAAAAAATTTATTCAAAATTCAGCATTTTCTTTTGGTTTTACTTTAATTTTTCTGTTATATTCAGAAAAATCACATAACTACTTCAGATTCAAAATAGCGACATACGGCATGATCTTCAGGTGTGAGTCCAGCCAAGCACCTGCCCCTCTCCCTCCCTCTTCCATCCGGATATTGTGAATGGTACTCACTCAATGTTGCTGTTGCTTCTGGATGGCGAGATTTTAAATGTTTGAGTTCAATTCCCTAATTCCTTCTAGATTACGTTATGTTTCCGAATCACAAGAGTTTCAAAGGCAAGGCCATGGCGGGTAAACTGCTTGTGCCTGAGCGAGGATCGGGCAGGGCGCTGCCTGCCCTGGTCGTCACCGCCACTCGCAGTAGCAAAGAAAATGCCACTTTCCCTCAAGGACGGCCTTGCCGAAACAGTGGCAGTGACTTAATTAAATCTTGACCTGTGAAGTGTCTTTTCAACGGCCTGTGTGAAGCGGGAAGTGCGCGTAGAGCCGCACCCAGAACTGCAAGTGTCTCAAGGATGAGCCCCTTGGGCATGGAGCACCATTTTTACGGGGAGAATGACAAACTGCTTATTTGGATTTGGGTATCTGGCAGACATTTCCTTGAAGACAAACAGTTCAAGGAAAAAAAAAAAACACACTACATGCTACCAATCACAAAATTTGTGATTTCACACATAAATTAAAGTTTTGGAAAATATCTGCCAAAGTGAGCATCTCAATCTTTAAAGACTTTTCTGATGTGATGAGACTGGGGGTGATATAACAAGGGATTTTGGTACTGAATAACGAATTACGTCAACATTTGGAAATCTATGTAACTCAGCGAACTGTTATTTTCCAAACAATGCAGATGTTACAGAATCACGTCTGGGTAAAAGATCCATTCTGAGTGCAACATCAATGAGTTTTAAAGCAACAGGGACAAGAAAGGTCATTGACAGGGTTTTAGATTCCACATTGTAACTTGTCTTTTTTAAAATAAATTTTATATTGAAATAGTTTAAGACTCACAAGAAGTCGCAAAAATAGCACAGAGTTTCACGTACCCTTCCCCCATCTTCCCCCAGTGACAATGTCTTACGCAGCCACACTACATTGTTAAAAGCAGGAAAATGAGATGGGTACAATTCTGTTAAGTCAGTTACAGACCTCAGTAAGATCTCACCAGATTTTACTGCTCTCATTTCTTTTTCTGTTGTCCAACCTTTAAAAAAACACCATTTGTCAAATTTTGGTGCTGGTATCAAAAAGGGACATCCACAATGATCAGAATAAGGACATTAAAATACTTCTCCTTTCTGCAACTATTTTTCTGTATGAGGCTGGATTTTCTTCGTATACTTTGACCAAACACGTATCGCAACAGATCGAACAGAGAACCAAGCCAGGCATTACAGAGATTTACGAAAATGTAAAACAATGTCATTCTTCTCACTAAAGATTTTTGTTTTGGCAAATATGGTTATTTTTCTGTGAAATGTTATATTCATATGCCATAGATTATTTTTTTTATCTTAGTTTTCATTTTATACCAGTGCCATAAACACTGATACATATAACCCACATAATAAAGCAAAGCTCCCCGGGGCCCTCAGCGGTTTTTAGAATTTTGAGAGCTCTGAGCTGTGAGGTAAATCCTGGCAGCAGATGCACCTCTTCCCAGAGCTCCAGGGCTCTCTAAAATTCACACATGCCAACGAAAAGGCTGGAAACCTTTTTATTCTTCAGTTTAAACACATATATTTGGGTCATAATTTATCCACAGGAAATCGAAAGTTCAGAAGTTTCTAGAGTGATTGTCAATAGTGGAAATATGATACAAACTGTAAGTATTTTAAAGTGGCCTTTTATTAAACTACTTACTATTTAATCTAAACTCAGGCACAGTGGTCGAAGAAATTAAAACTATTCTTCAACTTCATAGAATTCATGTCTATATTTTTAGAACGATCTTGCATTTAAACAGATTTTACAATATTCAGATCCATGAAGTAAATAGCAGACTTTAAAAACCTGTAATTTTCCCAGTGTCCAGCTTAGTCTAAGATTTTGTGAGGCTGGTCTGATCCATTGTGGTGAAGAACGCACAGACAGCAGCTGTGATGAGCAGGTGCACCCCCTCATAGAGAAGCTTCGGAGAAAAGACACTCCATATAAACAAGTGGTAACGCAGGGATGTCACCAAAATGATATATGTGGAAACTGGAATAGAACCAATCAGCGCGTAGCAGAAGCAAGCGTGACTCAGTGCTGAACCACTGTTAATAGAAAAGAAAACGTGCATTAGCAGGTGTCACGTAAGCCGAGGACACAAGTGTAACCAATGTTTTCACTTGGGAAAGGACTACAGCAATTCCTGCTCCTGGACCAGAAGGTGCTGCGCTCTCTCTTCTGCACACCCACCGGTCACTGTGATACCAGGCTCGGCATTCCTCCAGATGTCCTGGAGAAGGGAGAGACTAGGCCCTACTCCCAAGGAGCACACATTCTAGCGAAGGAGACAGGAAAAACCAGATAAATACCTAACATATCAGGAAAAAATAAATGCTATTAAGAAAAATAAAGCAGAGGCAACAGAAGAGTGATGGGTGAGAGCCCCATGTTCCATACACAGCCTGAGCTCTCCAGAAATGCTCGCAGAACCTCACTGCACATACAAGGACCCAGGGTGTTCGCCAGACACCACGTCTCTCTAGCACGCCTTCCCCACAGAGATCTGGACGTGGTCCATCTGGGTGCGGGCGGCGGCTTCCCTGCCCTTTGGGGCCACCGCAGTCCATAAAACAATGTGGAAAAACACGCCCCTAAATTTTGCATAGTTATTTATTTAAAAATTATATCCATGTACTATTATATCACATATATTATAAAATATAACCAGTGAATAGAATGTGATACAAATATCAGTTCTGAGCTTTTCTTTCTGCTGTCTAGTGGAATATCTTGTCACTCTGGTCTGGTCTGAGGACACTGGCTCAAAAGCGTCTGCTGAGCAAATTAACAGTGAAGAACAGCATTCTAGAAATAAGAACCACCCCTCAAAGCACATTAATGTCCTCCCTTTGTTTTCAAACCATTAAGACAATTGTTACAAACATCTAACCTATTCCTTAGAGCAACTCCCATGAGTCTGTGCTTATTTCAAAATTACAAGTTCCATTACTTGAGCATCTTCACGCCTCACCCACAACCCCTAATGAGTCACAAGTCCTGTCTGCAAGGGTCTGTGGGCACCCCGAGAATTCTCGGCGGTGAGGCTTTCCAGCACCCTAATCCAAGTGCCAGCTTTGTCAGCTCACCTGGAACGCTGTGATGAGTTTTTAGCTAGTCTGTGGTCTCTCCCCTGTAATCAGCCCACGTCCCACATCCCTGCTGCCTGGCCTCCCAAAGGCATGGTCTCCGTCACTCACGGGCTGCCTTTGCTGACTGCCTGCACTCGCATGGGCACTAGGGGTACAAGAACACAGATGGGGACGACTGACATAAAGCAGGGTGCCTCTGGTTCAGGCTGGGGAGGGGTGCGAGCACCTCCACCGGAGCAGACAGTTCCTTTGGCTCAGGAGTGTTTGTGCTGTGGGCCTAGACACAGGATGTGAGCAGCGAGGTGATCCTGGTAGGGGTGGCAAATGCTCAAAGGCAGAGGAGCAGTGGGTGCACCTGGGTGTGTGCACGTGTGTGCACCTGTACACATGTGTTCTGTAAAGGGGCTCCTTAGTCCTGCCCTGGCATCTCCACCAGGTGCCACTTAAAATGTCCCGTAAATGTTTCCTGCTCCTGCTTCAGTGCTCGCCGTCCTGCGAAGGACACCATAGCCATTCAGGGGCAAAGGACAGGGCTGTCCTGAGTGCCCAGCCCCTCACCTTCCCGGCAGCTGTCTCTGGTGACAGCTGGAGCTGACCCCCTCCAAGTCACCTGGGTGTGGTGAGAGGACAACCCCATGCAGAAGGCTGTGTAGCAGAAGCCAGAGGGCAGAGCGGAGGCCACAGAAACTGCTGGCAGAGGGGAGGACATGGGGAGCACTCTGTGGTGTCACTGAGCCTTAATCAGAAGCCTGAACATGGCCGGGGTTGGCATGTGGGGCCAACAGCCATCACAGCAAGAGCTACGCCATTCATGATGGCAGGAAGGGGACCCTCCAACTTCACATCCAAGCCTGGGACTGTGGAGACATGAGAGGCCACAGCAGGCTCCTTGGGCTCCCAGTAGGACTGGGGGCCTCCGGTCACAGCAGGACATGTGTGAGGACATGGCTGACCTGGCCGCACCCACCCAGAGTGTGCGAGAGGCTGGCCCAGCATCAGACAGACGCCTGCTTTCTGGGGAGGAGGCCATGCCATCGGTACATGACGTGAGTGTACAGGAGAGGCACCGGCGCTGCTGGCAGGGACAGGGGCAGAGCATAAGGGAGACCCCCTGGCACCTCCAGGCAGCTTTGAGCACTTCCAAGGGACCCCTCATCTAACCCCGAAGAATTGCCATTTTACAGAGGGGAAAACCAGGCACAGAGAAGTCACATAACTTCCCGGGCCCAGGGGCCCAGGGACACGCCCAGGCCAGCCTGAGAGGCACAGGATCGAGCTTCTTTTTTTTTTTTTTCATATTGAATTGATATTTATTTCAGGACATGCCATGTCAAAATAAAACAAAGAGTCAACCCTTGCCTTTAACAATAATACTGTATTATAAAAGCACTTTACAACTCCATCCCATCTTTGAGTATAAGTTACTGGTATGTGGGCTAATGATTATCTGAAAGCATTTTTCTGTTCAGATCCATAATCCAAGTGCTCTCTGAATATTACAAGGTGACAGTAAGTGGGAAGTGGAGGAGGAGGAGGAAAGACAGGGGACTAACGTTCTCCCGGTTAAGCATTTTGTTGCAATGAGGGGATGAGGAAATCTCTCAGCACCCACTCAGCACCTGACTCTGCCAGGCCAGGCCCAGGCCCTGAGGTTCCTGTGGCAAACAGAGCTGGCAAAGTCCCCGCCTCATGAAGCCTCCTTTCTAGGGGACACGATATACAAATGATAAGGAAGCTGCGAATGCCAGAGGTGGGAATGCTGTGGAAAAAACAGGCATTTTTCTGCACTTTTGGTCTGGGGTGTCCCTGAGGGGCACATTTGCACAAAGCCATAGAGGAGGCGAGGCCACGAGTCGTGGGTGTTGGAGGAGACTCCAGGCTGACTGGAGGGAATGGGCACTGAGGCCAAATTGGGCAGGGCAGCCTGGCAGGCGAGGCGGACATGGCCTGAAGGGACCTCTCCAGTGACAGGCGACAGCACTCATGTGTCCCCGAACTTCTCCCTGCACCACCCCTCGCCTCTCCAACTCAACTTGTCAGCCTCTGAGTGGACGGGATGTGCCCCCTGCTGCTCACAGACACAGAATGTGCATGGCCCCGACCAGCAGCCCTCTCCAGGGTCCTTCACTGTCAGGCAGGGTTTCTGCAGGCCAAGAGCAGTGCCTTTGCCTTCAGGTCCCCAAAGAGGAAGAACTATCCCCTGGCCACTAGCAAGCAGAAAAACCGGGGGAGTTGGGGGAAGAAATTCTTCTTCTGTGCCTCCAGAAACCACGTGCTGGTATGAACTGGGGGAACCAGTAAGGCCCCACATTGCCCCTGAACCTGGCCCCGCACACACCCCTCCGACATGCGTTGGGCCGTCAAGCTGTGGAGGGCTCCTTCCCATTGAAGGAAAAGAGACTGATGAAGAGCCCGCGCAGCTCAGACAGCCGTATCTGGATTAGGCTTGGAATCGGGCAACCTGCCACCACATTTGTGCTGCAAGACGCAGGAGACACTTCACCTGCTTGTTTCTGAGCTCAGGAAATGCACTAAGTGGCTGGCCCACAGCACGGGCCCTGCGTACGTGCCAAACGCTGTCAGGAACATGGCCGGGATTTCCATGTAGGTGTCTAAGCCCACGAAGCCTGCCGAGATGTCCACAGTGGCGATGTTGTTGGAGTTGCCCTGGAACACAAGAGCAGAGCAGACACGGGTGACGTCAGTGTGAAATGTGCACAAGGCCCGGGTGACCTCACCAGCACGCACGCACACTGGTCAGAGCTGGCCACCTGGCTGCTCCTCAGGCCACCAACTGGCCTTGCACAAGCTGACCCTGCACCTGCCTGCATCGCTCCAGGAGCAGGTGAGATGGCCTGTGAAGAAATGTGTGGTCCCTTGTAAGGAACTACGCACATACAAACCTGCTGATGGGCTGTGGCAAATTTCACCCCTTCATCCAGATCCATGGACTTTTCATGGGACAAACACAAGGACCTGCTGTCAGAGGGCGGTGCACATGGTCCTGGGGGGCACAGATGCCTGGACCGGCCGATGGGGCAATGCTGGGCCAAAGACTAAAGGGTGGCCGCACAGCTGGGCCTTGTTTGACAGTGACACGGTGCATGTGTTGTGAATTATTTGTGGAGGGCGGGCCACATGCTGGGGGAGCACAGCCCCCGGTGCAGATGGATAACTCACATGTAGCTTGCGTATTGGACCTGAGGACTGACTGCATCTGACTGTTGCCAAGATTCTGGTCAGTATGGCCCAGCCCTGGTGAGGAAATTGCCATGGGACACAAGGGCCAATACCACACAGCTCACCCTGCATGTGAGTGGCAGGATTTTAGATCCAAGAAAAGGATCTCCGTCTGGGCACAGTGGCTCATGCCCGTAATCCTAGCATTTTGGGAGGCCAAGGCGGGAGGATCACTTGAGGCCAGAAGTTTGAGACCAGCCTGGGCAACATACCGAGATCCTGTCTCTATAAAAAATAGAACAAATTAGTCAGGCATGGTGGTACATGCCTGTAGCCCCAGCTACTTGGGAGACTGAGGTGGGAGGATGGCTTGAGTCCAGGAGTCTGAGGCTGCAGTGAGCTATGATGACGCCACTGCACTCCAGCCTGGGCAACAGAGTAAGATCCGGTCTCAAAAAAACACAAAAAAAGGATCTCCTAAGATTCTACCTCTCCACCTTCAATCTGTATTGATTCTGATGCTCTGTCATCTATTATGCCGACTCTTCCTCAGATACTCACGGCATTGACGACCTGAGAGCTCGTGTCTCTATCAAGCCTGGCCATGCCCCTCTCTGGAACCGGTTGTCTGTGGGCCCATGAAACAACTCTGGCTGGTGCTCACCAGCTCAGCAAACTCCATGGTCAAATCCCACTCCCTTCAGCTGTGGCTTTGTTCCACAAAGACACCTGTGGGCCCAGAGGGCCGCCGTGCTGACGTCTGCCACGTGTCGCAGATGTGCATTTACTCCCATCCTCGCTGTCTTGCCCCAGGCCCCACCCCTTCGGTTTAACCTCCATTCCATGCCTCCCCATCAATCCACATGACTCATGGCCACCTGGGCTCTCCTGGAAGGTGCGACTGGGAGCGCGTAATTCCTCTGTCTGGAGCCCTTCCCCAGGGAGACCAAGGAGCAGCAGGAAATGTGGCGGCTGTGGCAGGAGGGAAGAGAGGGGGGAGGACAGGGTCCCACGTGCTACCTCAAGGGCAATGTGGTGAGGTTAGAGTGGGTCTGATACCTGGGAGGTCGCTGGTGACCCCAGCAGGTTCAGCCATGCACTGAGTGCTGACCACGGTGTTGGTTCAGCAGCCAATAGCATGTGCTGTGTGTTCTGAGGCTTTGCTGGTACCAACAGTCCAGACAAGGTGTGTTATTATTGTTGTATAGGGCGGAACTGAGGCACAGAGACCCAGGGACGGAGTACAAGCGGAGGGCGTGCAGACGAGTGCGGCTGTTAAGAACTGCCAAGCTGAGGGCAGGAGGCAGGGACAGGGCAGAAACCCAAAGGCTCTTCTCCCAAGAAACCAAACAGTGAAGGGAAGACTCATCCTAAAGAAATGGGCCCTGGAGAGGCAGAAAGATGAGAGCTGGGGGCGGAGGAGAGTGCAGGGGGCTGGAGCTGCAGGGAGGGCAGGAGTGGGTGGCAGCGGGGCCTGCTCTGCTGCTCACACCGTGACAAGCCCACTGCTGTGAGGCCTGACTCTGCTGGCTCTGCCTGCTGAGCAGTCCCTGGCGCTAGGAAGGTAGCTGCTACATGAACACTAGTGGCCCTTGGACACGTCGCCCAGCCGCCACCACAGTGTCTCATGACCATCGTGGAATCGTGGCTGTGCCCTGCAGAGGAGCAGAGTGAACTCCAGAGGCTGTTTCGTCGCCCAGAGTCACAACCACGTTGTGGCACAGCCCAGGCTCAGTCGGGCTCCTGACCCTCACAACAACCCTGAACTATTCATCATTTTCTTTTTATAGATAAGGAAATTGAGGCACAGCAGGGCCTGGCAGAGGCCACCTGGCTTGGAAGCGCTGGGAACCAGCACCCAGGCCTGTGGCCACCTGCACTATTGGCAAGAACACCCACTCTCGTGGCCCCACGCCCGTGCTCCCCACACAGATGCGGGTCCCACAGTGGGGGAGCTGCAGCTGTTACAAGGAGACGGAGGGTTGAGTGAGTTAGAAGGGCCAGGGCGACACCAAGACAGGGCTGAGAATCGGCGTGTCGGCCATGGTCTACGCCACAGTGCTTGAGGACTTACAGCTTTCTGTAATTCTGTAACTTCATCCCTGCCACCTTTGGGCTTCAGGGTCAGAGGGACAGAGAAAAGCCTACAACTGTGGGCTGCTCTGTTGATAAGGCCGGGAGCACCAGGAGACCAGGAGAGGAGGATAGGACAGAGGAGAGGAGGATAGGACAGGGAAGAGGCCAACGTGTCAGGACACAGAACCAGACATGCCCTGGGGCTGGATAGAGAAGGGGAAGAAGCTGGCACACACAGAGGAAACACAGACCCTCGCTGTCAAGACAAGAGAGTAAACCCAAGGTGTTCGGTAGCTGGAGCAAAGTCGTTCAGCCAGGGAGCTACAGCTGGGAGGGCAACTATGGCTGCACCCACCCTCCTGGGGACACTGGGAGGATGGATGGAACTGGATACCTTCAAGGCCTGTCTACCTGTTCAGGTGCTGTTTATCTACACCTGTGCATAACCAAGGTGAGCTTGAGCTTGTCTGTGACAAGTCTTCAAACACCAGAGAGAAGACCTGATGACCCACGAGGCCCCAGGGACTAATAACCAAGTGGGGACACCAAATGGACCCCAGTGCGGACAGTCCTGATACCAGGGGCAAAGGGCATGAGAGAGCACAAGTATTATATTCACCAAAGAAAGCAAGAGAAACACATGACATGTTTCCTTAACTGCTCATAATAAACGAATCCAGGCCCGACCCAGCAGACCAACAATCCATCCAGCACTTAGGATGTCTGTCTTAAGCGACTGACTGTACTTTATCTTATAAAATACACATAAGATTTCAGCATAATTCACTGTGCCATACTGACAGTTCTTTCACTGAATAAGCATAACTTTCCAACTTGTGGTAAAATTTTCTCAAAGAAAAACTAAAACATAGACAACATATAAAAAGTTAATAGTCTTCTACCCATGGTAATAAGGAAAACCTACCTGGAAATAGAAGAATGCTTGACCGAACCAATAATGCATTACAGTAATCTCAGCTGCATCGTGTCTCAGGGGCTTCCAGATGAATTTAGTCATGACAGTCTGAATCAAGAGACTAAATGCTAAGACCGGAAGATTGTGTGGTCTAAAGAGCAAGGCTGCCAGAAGAACTAATCCACTATATATCTCCCATAAACCTACAGTCTTGATTTTGAAGTCTGCAGCAATGACTTGAGATTTAAGTAAGTCTTTGGTGCCCGTGAACAGAATGCCAAGGACAAAGACATAAACAAAACGAGCTTCAATAATACCCCTAAAAAAAAGCAAAACAAGTTAGATTCATTAGCACCAGCTAGAAAAATTCAAATACATATTTTCCCACGAAAAATACACATGTCTATTTAGGTAAAGCGTAAATGTGCCAGTGTGGCTGCCTGAATGAGCCGCGGCACCCTCCCTGCCCCCAGGTAACATCATGGAAGTGCGCATGTCTGCCTCTGCAAGTCAGCCCCAGGGGAGCACTCGACCAGCCAACAGGTGCGTCCCACTGGGCCCTTTTCTGATGCAGTCGGCTTCCGGGAAATTTTGCTTATTTGGCCCAAGGATCACATGGTGGCAAGACCTAAGCCATGCTCTGTAGCACACCAGAAAAATCCACCTGCTTTGCGCAGTTAATTTGAAAAACCATTGCACTAGTATAAGATCTAATTCTGTCAGAAACTTCCATGAGCTGAGGCAGGAGGATTGCTTGAGGTCAGGAGTTTGAGATCAGCCAGAGCAAGAGCGAGACCCCATCTCTACTAAAAATAGAAAAAAAATCAGCCAGGCATGGTGGCGAATGCCTGTAGTCTCAGCTACTCAGGAGGCTGAGGCAGAAGGATTGCTTGAGTCCAGGAGTTTGAGGTCGCTGTGAGCTAGGCTGACGCCACGGCACTGTAGCCAGGGCAACAGAGCGAGACTCTGTCACAACAAAAAAAAAAAAGAAAAGAAAAAAAGAAGAAAAAACTTCCATGAGCTCATGAATGCGAATCGTACAAGTGAGCGTGTTCACAATCAAGCAGCCTTAGAAAAGTACTTGCACATTTATCTGCACACACATGTGCAATGGTGCGGTGGTTCAGACTGCAGGCCCTGGGGAAAGGCAGGGCTTTGTTCAGCCCAGGCCTGCTGTTGACTGGCTCTGGTGTTGGGAGCAGGTTAAGCAAGACTTCTGACGCTCAGCTTTGCTATTTGTGAAATGAAGAGAAAATGGTATCTACACTTCACAAGGCGTAGCATTAAACAAGAGAACGCACATAAAGTGTTTGGGGCACAGTACACGCTCAGTAAATATTAAGTACTATAGGAGTTAAGGATTTTAGCACTTCCTTTATGGCCATCTGTAAATGATACAATCTATGATACCACGCCAAAGAATTTCATCTTATAAAACATATGTATTCCTAAAACATAGTATTTGAAATAAATTTTGTAAATGAAATATTTTATATATACTAGAAAAGCTGGTAATTTAAAATAAATAAATAAATTTTAAAATGAAATATCACCATAACAATATAACTTTTAAAAAACTGAATTTTTCCATTAGATTTTCTCAGAAAGGTTTATATATTTAAAAACAACAAAACTGTGATCAGTTTAATTCAAATAGTCTGAGCACGGTGTACCCTGTGCCTGGCAGTGTGGCCACGCCCAGCTGATGAGCTGGGGTCAGGTAGCCGGCAAGCCCCGCAGGCCAAGCTGTGTGCGAATTTGAGAGGGGATGACAGGCCCATGTGGGCTCAAAGAAGGGAAAAGTCAGCAAAGGTTGGAACCACTGGAGAAGCTTCAAAGCAGAAAAGGGACTGGCCTCTGTAACAAGAGAGGACGCCAGGGCGGGCTGGAAGGTGAACAGGAGCGAGAGCAGCATCAGACGCCCTCAGTGGGCCCTCCTCCTCGCCCTGACCGGCCAGCGCCCGTCCTGCACACCCAGGACCACTGCAACTCGACCGTCCACCCCCGCCAAGCCCGGGCTTCTGAGTGGAGAAGAGTTAGGAGTTGAATGCCAAGGATTTATAATGCCAACGGATGGCAGCACCAGGGGCTGACGGGAGAATAGCAGCTATTACCATGATCTAGAACCAAGATGGCTCTAGGGTCAGGGTGGGTCTGGAACCAGGACGTATTCAGAATCAGGACTGAGGGGATACTAGGAATGGAGGCATGGCACAGGAAGAATGCGGACCAAGCAGGGCATGTTGAAAGAAAGGCACACTGGCTCTTTTCCGGACGCCAGCAAAGTACACGCTGCAGTAAGCAGGTAAGGTAAGACGAACAAAGTCTTGAAATGAGTGATGCTGAAATCAGGTACATAGATCTGACAGGAAATGAGAAATTTATTTACATGCTGCTTTTTGAGATTTAAACAAAGGCCTCTAAATGTAACATCCAGTCTTGACATCTGCCCAAAGTGTCAGACTCTGACGTTAACAGCCTACGTCTCCACAGAACACCCCCGACACCTGCAACTCACCATTCTCTCCCCACCTGGCCTCCCTGCCTCAGGTGAAGACCTGCTACACAGCCATCACGTCAGCCCCATATCAGTCATTTGGTGTTTCCAGGTGCGCTCCCCAGAGCCACCCACGTAGCCTGGCCACAGCCCTCAGCTCTCACCTTGACCTTTCCTCTGATTAAAAAGGCCACATTTATTAATTCTAGACATCTGTAAGGTAGAAAAATGAATAAAAAGGAAGGTCGCAATCCACCTATTATCCCAGATCCTAAATATAACCACAGACGTGTTATGTATTCAGTGTTTCACATAAACATGAAAGAAAACACGCACACACTTGGCAAGTGGGGGTCACACTGCAGTTTTACAGCCTATTGCCCCACAGCATCGTTCTGAGCTCTGTGAAAACATACCCCTCAACAGCTACAAGATTCCTCATAAAACTTCAATACAACTGAGAGGATCACCTTACTACTTGCTGGGTAACTACCTTGTCTTTACTCTTTGCGACCGTAAATGACCCTTTGGCGAGCATGCTTGCATCCCATTCCCAGGCTACCCCTCTGCTTGTTTTCTTGAGATAAACTTGACAGACGGAGGCCGTGCCAGAGGGTTAGCTGCATTTTCCAAACTTCCCTCCAGAACAGCCTCTGCTCATCCCGTCCCTTGGGACAGGGAGGGAGTCTGTTTCACCACAGCACTATTAAAAACAGAAAAGCAGCCACCGTGACACGCAAAACATGGTGTTCATGACTGAGCCCTCCCAGTCAGCACTCACATGCTCAGCTGGCGTGAGCTCCTGGCCCCTTACAGGAGCTCGCTGAAAACCATGGGACAGCTGAATTCTCTAGCGTGCCTCATTTCCCAACCCCTAGGAAGCATCTACTGTTGTCACCTGTATTACCACAGTAACCCCCTGACTGAGCAAAACTGAACCCTGCAACTATATGTTGCCATTAACTTGGACATCAATCTATACTCATCTGTATGTCTATCTTACACCCTGGAGGTTTTATTTTTAATTGAAAAAATAAATTTCAATGACGTGACTTCCAAGTTGTCTGTCTCCTTAAAAAAAAGGCACTAACAAAGCCGTTAACTGACGTCTTCTTAGGCTCTGGTAGCTGCCAACTCACAAACACCAAACCCCAGTGCTCTAGAGATTGGCATGGCTTTTTTCAGAACATAAAATATTAAAATAGATCTATAAGCACACTGCCGTGTCTGCCTGTGCACTTACTTAACTTACTTTGAAATGTCTCTGTTGTCCTGCTGCCATGGGAACAGCACATTTCCAATGGCCGCCCTGTAGCAATAGACGCCCAGCAGCCCCAGCGCCAAGGCCGCCTTGGACACGGGGGAGCAGCCCCTCTGAACCAACGTGAAAGTCACAAGGAGGGAGAGGGCAGCCAAGACCGAGAGCTCCGCTTTGTGATCAGAGCTGAAATAAGATAGAAAATGCCAAAATTACTACCAAATAGCAATGCTATCAACCTATAACAAGTGGTTTTCCAAGAACTATATTAAAAATAACAGATTTTCCTGAAAAGTAAAAATAAAATAAAACTGTTGGTTACTGAAACTCACAGAAAGGTTCTTAAAAAGTAACAAGGAATAGGCCGGCAACCTGAACTCTTCATTTTTCATTTACCAGGGCCCCACCCTTAGCTCCGGATGATCAAAGGCCAGGCAGTGACACATAAAACAGTCCTCTTGTCCCCTGACACCCTCTTCTGGGGCAGCCTCGTATTTGCCTATGTACACCCAGCTCGCCTCCTGGCTCTAGCCCTCTCCCATTTACTCAGTAACATGGATCAACTCAGTAGACCCGCTCAGCCTCGTGCAGTGTCTGCTGTCCCCTGCTCCTGGGGGAGGAGACGGTGTTGGCAGTTGACAGCTCACCTGAGGACAGAGCCTGAGGCCCTGCCCCTGTATCCGTGGTGCAGCCGCTGCCTGGTCCTGCCACCAGCCTGCTACCTCAGCCCAAGTGGGAACATTGCGAAGGCGAGTGTCCCTTCTGTTTTACTGAGTGACACAAGTCAAAGCCCAGAAAGTTAATAGCTGTTAAAAGCACGAGTAAATATTCTGCCAAGGTATACACACAAATGGAAAGACTACTTTAGAAAATGCTGAGGAAAGACATTGCCAGTGTCGGGCTGGGGCTCTGAGAAGGGACGGGCAGACCAGAGCCACATCATGGCCTGGGCCATACCTGGGAGGGGGTACCTGGTGTTCGTTTATTATCGCTCTTTAAATCGTATGTATTTCTACACACCTTTCTGGATTGTTATGCAGTAGTCCCCCCTTAACTGCAGCAGATATGTTCTAAGACCCCCAGTGGATGCCTGAAACTGCAGAAAGTACCAAATCCTCTCTCTCTTTATATATATACATACACATATATATATATATACTGTTTTTTCCTATATATACATGCATAGTAAAGTTAAATTTATAAATTAGGCACAAGATTAACAATAACTAACAAGGAAATGTAACAATATACTGTAATAAAAGTTATATGAATGTGGTCTTTCTTTCTTTCAAAATACTGTAATATTTGCAGACCATGGGTGATCTCGGGTAAGCAGAACCAGGGATGGGGGTTACTGTTATATCACAATTGGGAAAAAAAGCAATAGCGAAGCAGGTTTAGACACCTTTCAAGGCGTGGAAGGTTGCTGGGAGGTACAAAACAGAGGCCTCTTTACAAATTGGTGGGAATAATCTCGCAGCACAGGGAGACTGACGATGCGGGAGGGTCTGGAGCAAGCAACAGGCAGCACTGCACACCCGAGGGACGTGCCATGCGCGGGCTCATTGCATCTGGGCGTGACAGCCAGCTGATTCTCTCCCAGCGCTTCAGTTTTCCAGAAAAATAAGAAATGAGGTGTCACTGTGCTGTTCCGGGACCCAGAAGTCCATAATGCATCCAGCCGCTCCAGGCGCGCAGGCTCTGGCCTTGAGGCCAGCACGTCCACACGGCTTCCTGCTAGCTCCACTGCCTCTCAGCCTCCTTGCCGATAAGTGGGTACAACTACGTCCTCTCCCCAGGGTTGCTGTGCAAATGAAAGGTGCCGGCACACAGCAGGCAGGCGCCTGAAGGAAGCTGACCTGTGATGAATGGGCTTACAAAGGCTTGGCTAATTTAGCTAATACTGAGGCGAAATTTCCCACAAGAATTATTTGGTCAGAGGAATCCATAATTTCATAGTTTTTGATGTGAATTTCCAAGTACCTTCCAAAAGAACTATGCTAGTAATATGGCCCTAGCAGCTCTCACACACTCACTAAGACTGGGTTTTATCATTATTTTTGTTTCCCTATTTTCATAGGTATTTTCATAGGTTAAGTGACACCTTGTCACTTAACGTGCAGCACCCTAATCACCAGGAATGAGCACTTCCCTCTTTTCTGCTGCTAGTTTTGATGGACATTGTTCACAGCAGTCAGCATCCTGTATATCATTCTCGCTGAGGATTATTTCATTTTGCTGTTATTTCACTTTAGTTTCCCAAGTCTTCATTGCTAGACAGTTACAATTTTAAATATAGTCAAATCTTGATTTTTTTCAAGTTTCAAGTTTCTCCTATTTACTTCACTCCTTACTTCAAATCCTCCCTCCTTCTATTAGGTTTTCCAGCCACTGGTGACAGGCTCAGGAGGTGGCCGAAGATTCCCCCACTTGGCTCTGCCCCTTTCAGGGATGGGGAGACAGAACAGGGTGGGTGAAGGGCAGAGCTGCCCACAGAGGCCCTGTCCCGCTGTGCCTGGCTGGCCTAGTCCCACTCCACAGCTACCTCATGGGGACCGTCAGCAAGGGTATGACAAGTAAGGGCACAGTGCACAGGGCCACGGCCCAGAGCACGGGCAGTGGCAGTCCAGAACAAGCCACCAGTGAGCTGGACCCCAAAAGTGTGTCTTTACTACCATGGTCATTTTAAAACTCACAGGCTTTCAATCACGAACAATTACAGCGATTCAGGACTAATAAAACACACCTATTAGGCTAGCTTCAAAATAAATTCACCTTTCAACATTGATTCGTGGGTTTTGGTATATTTTCCTATTTTTTCAGATCTCAAATATTATCCCCTTAATACGGAAAATAAAGCAAATTTAGGAACAGAAAAGCCTAGCCTGTGACCAGCCAGCTGTGAAAGGTCCAGCCTGTGGCCACAGGCGCGTGCTCTCACCTGGTGAGCCAGTGGCCAAGGTCAGGCCGGTGGGCCCACTGCACACCCGTCTGGTTTAGTGAGCGCAGCAGCCGGCAGCAGGCCAGTATCAGCCACGGGCTGGCCAGCACCATCCACTTCTCACGGCCTCTGAGCACTTCTGAGAGAGAGGAGCTCACGTGCACTCTGTCCTGTTCCCGCGTGTCACAGCCAGTCCTGTCCTGCAACGCTGGCGTGGCACCAGCAAACCCTTGTTCCACATGGAAGCAACACTGAGGCTCACCGTCATCTCTCAGAAAGCAGCTTCTGTAGATTTCTTGACTCAGAGCTAGACACAGGGTGTTCACAAGGAAGTACCAGGTCTGGTGTTCCTCCTCCACAAAGCTGCTGGCACCCAAACTCATGACGTGGCCCACTGTCCCAAACACCATCAGAAGGTCTAACTCTGACCACCCTGAGTTGGGAGGAGCTGGATTCTGTAAAAAGGAAAATGTATTCTGTAAGAGATAATCTGAAAATTGCACACATCTTGCTGCCTGCACAATAAATCATCCCCTGCAACAGACACCTGCTGTTCCTCACGCCCAGGACCTGCTCCCCAGCTCTGCCAGGCCCTTTCCTCTTCAGTGGGACAGCCCCTCCTCCCAGGACACAACTGGGGGGAGTCAAAATGTGCTCACCCCAACCAGGGGGACGTGGACACAGCATGGTCAGTCAGCTGTCCTCACACTTGACTGCAAGTCCCAAGATGAGCAAAAAAGAGCCTGAAAATGGTTAGACCCCTCTGGGCGGTGATGGAGCCCAAAGAGCTCGCCCAGTGGCTTCTGCTGGCCCTCCACACTCCCTCCTCTGTGCCTTTGCAGAGCCCAGGTCTTCAGCTGGCCATGGCCAGTTCCTGCTGCTTGAAACCAAAGAACTCCAATGATACATTCTACCAAACGAGATATATAATTTCTCCATGAATTTTCTAGCAATCCTGAAAGTTTCCACTAAAATGGTTAATCCTGTTGAAATAACAAAGTTGGCATCATAGTACTATCCTTTAAATATGCTAACTTAAAACATTCAAAATTAAAGATGAGGACTCAATTACTGTCACTTATTCTTTTTGATAACTATTTATTGTACAGTTGGGTACAACAGACAGGGAGATATCGTGACCCTACCTAGGCCCCAGGGATGCCAGTGTGGGCAAAGGTAATCCCAGCTCTAGGGAAACCTATGGCTGGACAAGATAGACACATAGCAAAGGGCCTCTGATGGCCCTGTGACAAGGGGAGGGGATGAGGGCTACATAGGAATGGGGGAGGGGGGCAAGTAAGGCCTGTAGTCACTGCACTGGGCCCGCTGGTACTGGGCTCTGGCACTGTGGACCTGACTGCGGCCATCTACCCCTCCCCCACTGCCCAGCCACCACCACCCAGCTAACGAATGGAGGTGCAGAGGCCAAAGACTAAGAATTCCAATGGAAAATGCTAGCCTTGAAAAGAAATCTGGACTTAGGAGAAAAAGTAGATTCCCAAAACGACAGGATGAGTTAGGAAGACCAAGCCTCCTTTTAATCCTCCTTAGTGTCCAACCAGCTGACTGTTTCTTCTTCCCTCGGCTGCAGCTCAGACACCTCTGTGGAGAGATAGTCTGATTCGTGCACCCCCATCAGTGGGGTGCCCATTCCTCTGTGGCAGGCAGCTCTTTATAAACAAACACCTTTGTTACGGTGCAGGAACACTGTTTTTCTAACCAAGAATTAAGGCATGTGACCTCCCAACACAGCTCTGGACACGTGTGTCAGGACACCCAGAGGCCTGGCAAGGCTACTCAGAGTACTCCCCTGCCGTGCCCTGCCCCACTGTGCTTGGCACACACCAGGTGTTCAACTAGCATCTGAGAAATGAAAGACTGGCTGAAATAGCAACAGCAGCCCATGCAGAAAGACAATGTCGTACTCCCAGGAAGCAGCTGTACCTTACTCGGGAGACTTCCACGGATGAACACCTTGGTCAGAACAGACACGATCGCACAGAGCAGGGCAGAGATCAAAGCCATCACTCCACACGCCGCCAGCCATGGGAGGCCACAGAAGTAGCACGAGCTCTCAGCAGAGGTGCACACGATGACGTGAATGGCTGACAGAACCAGGAACATCAAATAAAAGAGCAGGGAGATCACTGGAGAAGACAGCGGAATGTCCAGCTCAGCCTTTCTGCGCAGCGCCTGCGGGATGCTGAGTAGAAGCAGGGTGAGAACCTGGGACAGAGACAACAGCAGTGTCTACAGACTGCTGGGCTTGAAGAGACCTACTTATTATAGAAAGCCCAATAAAAGGTTATTTCTAATTAACTGCCAAGTTGGCTTGATTTTTTTTTTTTTTTTTTTTTTTGAGACAGAGTCTCACTCTCTTGCCTGGGGCGAGTGCCGTGGCGTCAGCGTAGCTCACAGCAACCTCAAACTCCTGGGCTCAAGTGATCCTACTGCCTCAGCCTCCCGCGTAGCTGGGACTACAGGCATGCGCCACCATGCCCGGCTAATTTTTTTTTTCTATATATTTTTTAGCTGTCCAATTAATTTCTTTCTATTTTTGGTAGAGACGAGGTCTCCCTCTTGCTCAGGCTGGTCTCGAACTCCTGAGCTCAGAACGATCCGCCCGCCTCAGCCTCCCAGAGTGCTAGGATTACAGGCGTGAGCCACCGCGCCCGGCCGGCTTGATTTTTTATCACCTGCAGCCTGTGAAGCCACTTGATACTTGACAATACTTTGTGCATTGTCATAAATCAGGACACACAATGAAAAAGACAAGAAAATTAGTATTTTTTGATTTTTACTAACACCAATACATATATTGTAAACTATAATATTTTGGCTGAGTTATCAAATCAATTTAACACCTGATCCGTGACTCTATGTGAGCATCTGTACCTCCAGAACCACAGCAGTCCCCACCATCATCGAGTAGATGTCGTACTGGGCCACTTGTGTGCTCAGGGACAGACTGAGGGTCTTCAGAGCATCCAGGTACTGCCTGAGAACCTTGGTCCCCAGGTTGAAAAGGACTTCTGAATTATTTTCCTCCAAGTACAGTTTGATCCAGTTCCCATGCAACTTCTCTGACACTTTAAACTGCTCAAATCCAGGATCTAACGAGAAGACAGAAAGGTAACACACACACACACACACACACATATCATGGACATACATACATGTATATAGTTTCAAAATATGCAGTTATTCATGGCATATGGTAAAGTCTTCAATTTTTGGGACTGACACCTAATGAAGATGAACTACTCCATGGGGCGAGGGGGCAGCAGCACCTGCAGGAAAACCATAAAAGCTGAGGGTGCTGGTCTGTCAGCCCCAGCACTGCAGGGCCCTTGGGCCTTGGCGCGTGAAAGGACACAAGTGTCTGTCCACTGCTCTGCCTGGTCTTTCTCTACCTCCCTCACCTGGTCTTACCTCCTCCTAACCCTTCTCTCTGTGTTTCTTTCCACTCTTTTCTTCACTGCGCAATATAAAAACAGTGCTGAAATGCACCACGTTAACAGCCCATGGTTTTACAGAACCTCTCTAATCCTTGCAGCACTGTGAGGACTGGGCAGGCAGGGGCCAGACCTCTTCTCTGCCAGGCCCATTTCCCAGTCCAGGCCCCTCTTCCCTTGCGCTAACGCCACCCACCCTTGAACCTGGGTTCTCCTCCTTGCAAGTTCTCTTCGGAAAAGGACAGCAGTTTGCAAGCCCCTCCCTGCTCATGCTGGTGAGCTGTGTCGCTAACATGGACGCCCTGCTTCTGCATGAGCCCAGCCCTCGCTGCTGCTGATTCCCCCTTTAGATGACATGGCGTGCTGCTCAAGGTCAAGGTTGATGCACTTCCTTTCCAGGGCTAGCTGGTCTTGAGTCTTTGCCTGGACCACACTCGCTTGTGACTAGACCGGTGTGCAAAGCAAGAACTTCCTTTCCAAGACTCCCCGGAATTTAACATGTGCATCTGGCTCCAGCAGAGCCACTCAAGGGTAGTCTCAGCTATGCCTATCAGCCTTGCACCGTCCAACAGGACCCTGCACCAAGGACACTGTGAGCACGCCCTCAGGCCTTCCCCCATCACCACAGTGACACAGCAGCTGTCACAGGTGCCCTGGCTGCTGGGTTCCAGGGCCCTGTGGTATAAGTCCCTGAGCATGAAGCCTAATGCCCGCGGACCCCTCACTGCAGCTGGCACTAATCACCTGTACTGAGTGCCAGTGCCTGGCACCTCTCTGAGCAGCTAACTCCTTTCATCCCTGGAATGATCCTATGAGGCAAGGATGAGTACCACACCTGTTCTCCAGAGCGGGGAACTGAGACACGGAGGGCAAATCACCTGCCCAGGTCACAGAGCTCCTTAGTAAAAGCTGGAACTGGAACTCAGGTAGTCTGGCTCTAGGGCTGGCACCCTTAACTGCTATACTCACCACCCAGGAGTGGGGGGCACCTCTCTCCACACCCCGCCACCCAGGAGCTACAGAGACATAGCGGGGCACCTGAGTCTACACTCCACTGCCTCTCTATGGAGGAATCACAGAGACATGAGGGACACCTGTACATGCATCCAAATATTTACTGAATACTGACTACATGCCTGGGGCCGTGCAAGGGGCAAGAAATACAACAGTGAGCCAACAGGTACAGTTCCTGCCTGCTTGGATCCTGCAGGGTTAACATGCATGCACACGTGTGATTACATCACATGAAGGAAAAGTAGAGTGTAACGAGAGATTTTTGGTAGTGGGGAGGAACGGATTTTAGACTGGGAGTGGGGGTGGGGGACAAGAATGGTCCTGATATTTAAGCTGAAATGTAAAGGATGCCCCGGAATTAACAAGGTGGAACACTGGGGAAGAGCACCCAGTCAGTGGAAACAGCGTGTGCAAAGGTTCTGAGGTGAGAAGAAGCTAGCCACAGTAGACTGAAAGACAGCCAGACGGGTGAGCTGTCAGCTGGGTACCACGGAGGGCTTTGCAGGCCTTGTTGTGGCTTCTAAAATACATTTCAGCATCAGAACATGTACCCAAGTTTGTCTCGGGAAATGTGATCACTGACAGTGTGGACACGAGGCTTCCTGGGTGTAAGACCCGGGAACTGTTTTCTCGGCCAAGGAACAGTCCTATGTTCATTTAACAGGTTCATTTCCTTCCATATGCATCAGTTCTCGGTTTCTCTCTACCCTGCTGTTTCTGAAAGAGGCAACCAACCCCTCCAACGTTTTTTTGTTTTTGTTGGTGTCTTTATTGCTTGTTAGTATAGAAAAAAGGACACATTAATGAAACAACAAATATGCAAAAGCTACAAAGCTAATACTATTTTTGAAAAAAACAAAAATAAAAGTAACATCTGTGCCTGGTCTAGACTGCAAGGTGCATTGTAGCCAGGCCTCACCTTCAACGAAGTGGGCCCTGCCTGGCCCGTTTGAGGACCGAGAGCTGGCGCTCGGTAAATTCTCCTCCACTTACTGCACCTGGTTCCCAACCATTCCTCAGCTGGCAGGCGACTCAGGCTTCCACACATGACTCAAGGAGGTCAGTTTATATCGCCGCACAAACTCACAGTGTTCACTCTATTTGGTAGTACTATTTGTTCACTACTTCCAGTAGGAAAACCTGCCAACATCACATTAAATGCTGCCTCAAAATAGAAGCCCACCACCTCCAGACTCTCAAAGGAATCCCAGTGTCAATCATGTTATTTTGATGCAACTGGATGTGTCAGAGTAAATCATCTGGAAATGTCCCAGGCAGGTGCACTCTCCTCTCCCGGATCATTTCTATGGGCACATAAACACCCCAACTATCTCCCAGCCTAAAAATAAAAACAAAATGCCCTCTCTTGGCCCCACATCCATCTCAGACCCATTCCATTTCCTACTGCCATCAGAGCTGCTGCATCTGTTGTCTGCAGCCCCTCACCCGCACCAGCCAGCCAGGCCTTGCCCCAACAGCTGCATGTGCTGCTCCTGACAAAGTCACCGACAATACAACCCTGCCAGGTCCAACAGTCAGCTCTCAATTCTTCATCTTATTTTAGCAGCACTCGGCATAGCTGCTCACTCCCTCCTTCCTCAAATTCCTTCCCTACATGGCTTCCTGGATACCAAACCCTTGCCCCACAAGCACCCTGCCTCACAAACTTGGTCCTCCTACCATCTTGCCCCTCTAGGAAATAGTTCTTTCTTTTCAGCTGAAAACCCTGGAGCTGTTCTTCACACCTCTGACCTGCTCGTACCTTATATATCAGTGCACCAGTAAATCCTGTCTGCACGACCTTCGAAATGTATCCAGAATGCAACTTCTCCCAGACTCCACCAACACCTGAGCCCTCACCACTGTCACCTCTGCCCAAAGTACAGCAGCCGCCCCCTCACTGCTCTCCTCCTACAGCACAAGGCTGAACCCTCCATGAGGGTACCCGAGAGCGCCCTGGAAAAGGCAAGCTGAAGATTTCAGGCCCTGCACGAAGCCTGGTAGCAGCTCCCCGCTTAACTCAGAGCAAAGGCAAAAGCCCCTCCAACGCTTGAAAGGTCCTCACATCTCGGATGTCTTATCCTTCTGCCCTCCCTTGGCTGCTCTGGCCCTGGTCATTCCTTGAATGTACAGGCACGTCCCATGGCAGGACCCTGTCTGCACTCCGCAGCTGCAAGGCTCCCTCCCAGACATCTGTTCAAAGACCAGGCCTGCCCCGATGGCTCCCACCCACCTGCATGCCCCATACCTTCCCTGTTTATTCTGCTCCTAAGAGATTCGTCACCATCTGGCATCTATTGCTGTACTTTTTCTCTCCTTCCTCTGGAAGGTTCCATCAGGGCAGAGTCCTTGCACTGCTGTGTTTTATCTCAGGTGCTTTTAGCAGTCCCTCCTTCATAACAAGAGTTTGGTAAATATTTGTTGAATAAATAAATTTATGAAAGAATTTCACTTAAATAACTGCATCTATGGGTGTTGCTAAAGGTGACAGTTAAAGTTCTAAGAAAACAATAACAAACCTGCATAATCAAAGAATGTTGACTGCAAAGTATTCCTGTGACAAACTGTACACCACACAAACATCAGAAAAACACCTGCTCAATGGAAACATATGGTTCTGATAGAAGTCAGCAACTATGGATTGATTTACCTTTTTCATATGACGGTACATTTTCTTGCAACAATTTGCTAAGCTGTACTGTATTTAAATGTAAAAATCTCAACTGATCTCTCATTGGTTTTCCTTCTACAACTGGGAATATAAGACTCCCTACACTGTCTTTTGGAATCGGCAGACCAAGCCCTATTGCTAGTGTTGCAGCCAGATCCGTCTGCTGAACTCGCTTTGGATGCCGCATATCACCTGGAAAAAAGAAAACATTTTCAGTAACAGGCTTCCAGAAAGTGTAAGATGATAGTCATTCTTCAATTTGACCTTCTACAATGTAAGTCAAATTATCTATCTCTTCAAATCATTCAACGTAGATTCAGATAGAAAGCACCTCATTGCTTTTTGTGTCAACAAATCTACTAAATGCCCATTCTAAGTTGAGGATAATGCCTTTCCTACAGTAGCTTACAATGCCTTTCCTACAAGGAAAGTGCAAGAAATTCAATACAGTGTGAGCTATGGTGCTGGGGATGGGCACGGAGGGAGCAGATAGTCCAGCAGACACCAAGGTAGGGTCACTTTGGCAAAGTAAACAATCAATCCCTGAACAAAAGTGAGGGTGGGATCTTTGAGGTCCTGCCCCTTTGGATTCGGAAAGTTCCATGCTCTGCTCTCTGTGTGCACAGACAACCCTCATGGAAGGACCTGAACCTCTCGTGGCTCCTGAGCAGTAGCAGCACTCTGCTGGGGGGAGCAGAATGAGGCTGGGCTCATCTGGGCAGGTGCTGTAATCAACGTGGACAAGCAAGACACCTGCCTGTCCACTAAAGCTCTTCAAGCCCCAACAGGAGTTGGCCATCCTACTAACTCCTTGCAAGGAGAATGGCTGTGATAGCAGCACGCTGGGCTTAGGCCACCACTATGCCACCATCCAACAGGACCTTGGACAAGAAACTCAACAGAGTCCAAGTTTCTGCCATCCATAAAGACAGTAAACACCCCCACACCCCGGAAGCTATAAGGCGGATCTGCAGGGGTGCCAAGGGGCCACCAAAGACAGGTGGTGAGGGTACTCGGTGTGAGTTTCTCAGATACTCAAGTGTGAGTCTGTGGAGGTTTTACTTTGTGGTAAATTTTGGTAGTACAGAATTTTTCCTCTTAATTTTGCCAAATTTATAAATCATCTCTTGACCAACCCTTTAATGATGGCTGCTGGGTTATGCTTGGAAAGAATTTTCTACTCCAAAGCTATTATTTGTTTTCTTCCAGTGCTTCTCTTTTCTAGTATTTTCTTACATTAAGTGCTTTGAGCTGAAAAAGCAAAACAAAACACAAAACCAAATCCACCTTAAACTGCTTTTGGCACTCACGCCCGTAGTGGCAGCGCTGGCACTACTACTCTGAGCCTTCTGCATGTCTACTCAGGACAAAGCAAACAAGTCACTACATGATGATCTAATTCTACCATATCTGGGGGTGCAGACAACCAGGATTCCAAGCTTAGGAAAAAGAAAGTAGAGATGTAAGATCTAAGAAGTTAATTTTAGAGTTTTGAAGGTGAATTGGAAGTATCCATACGAACTCAAGATTATTTTATCTAAAAAAAAAATCTCCTTACTCTCTCTAGAATAATGACTAACCCAGTATCAGTGAGTGCCTCTAGCTCTGAGACAGTAGTCTTCAAATACCACTTCAAACACCACTAAAAGGAACCAGGGCATCTTGGAGAAGTAGCTGATGGCAAGTCTCAAGAAGGCAATGTGCATGACAACCTGGAACACGTTACAGACCAGAGAGTAGTAAAACTATCTAAGACCACCAAGTTTTACCAAAAGGAATCAGGAGCTAATCTGAAGATGCTCCTACTGGCCAAAGACAGGACAATTTGAATATTAAAAAGAGTAGTATCTACAGTGAATTGAAACAAATCGAATATGCCTAAGGCCACGAGTTAACAATGTTACCCAAAAAAGAACAAACTTAATTGGTCACAGTTGAAGGATGCTAGCAAACTCATTCACGGATTTGAATCAGGTAATTAAGTGAGAAGAATAATCCATTTATCCTATCTCTTTTACATAAATGATACCAGTGAGGAACCAAAAAGTAGATGGAGGAAGAGTTTCTTTATAGAATTATTCTGGCTGCGGTGGTCTGGAAACTTGCTCCCAGTGCAATAGTGTTGGGAGGCAGGGCCTTCGGGGAGGTGTTTAGGTCATGTGGGCAGAGCCTTCATGAATAGGTTAATTTGTCACAAAGGAGTTTGACCTTTTTGCTCTTCCAGTTTCTGCTATGGAAGTACATAGGGTTCCACCCTCCAGAGGACGCAGCAGCGTTCAAGGCGCCATCTTGGAAGCAGACAGCAGCCTTCCCCTGAGGCCAGTGCCTTAGTCTTGGATTTCCCAGTCTCCATAACTGTGAGAAATACATTTCTGTCTTCATAAATTACCTGGTCTATGGTATTTGGTTATAGACAAATAGACTAAGACACTGGCTAATTAATGAAAAAGAGTTACAGAATTAAAACATCACAATTTACAACCTCTACAGAATTAACTTGTTGACCATCAGTGGTTACTAACATCACAGTAAAGCAGAGAGCCAGGCAGTATGCCCTTCCTGCTAGAAGTAGCCCTGCCCAGACCACACCAGACCAAGCCAAAACAAATTAAACCAGTGAAATCTGAATCTGCTCTAGCCTGTGGGTCAGAAGAGATTTATGGGATGGACAGAAGACATCTTAGCACACAGTGCAGAGAGCGACTGGCAAAATCCAGACTGTGGGAGACTCCACAGAACAAATAACCAGGTTTCTCCAGAAATAAACTGTGGAAAAATAAAAAAGGTTGGGGTTGGGGACCTATAGATCAACAGAGCTTAAGAGACACACAAAAAAATCACAGTGCATGGATCTTATTTGCACCCTAATTCAAATAAACTGAAACAACTAAAGAGAAAGGGAAACAAACACTGGAAATTTGAACACTAATTGATGATATTAAGGAGTTAATGCTGTTTATCCCCATATACACTGGAGTCTATTTTTGGCCTCTTGATTTTTGCTCTTTTAATTCATCTGACCAGTTCTTGCTAGCACAAACTATTTTAATAAATGTAATCTTATGATACAAACACAATGTAGGCCACATGATAGCGTGAGTTGTATCTCATAGGCAATGGAAGCCACTGAAGACATTTCAGCATTTCAGGAAACCACTGTCACAGTCTGGCAGCAGTCTCTACTTCCACTAGCCCTACTACGTTCCCACCTAAGCAATATTTTAAACATTCAATCAGCAAATACTGATGAAGCACTCACTAGGTGCCAGGGACTATTCCAGGCTTGGGGGATAGAACAACAAACATGATAAAACATTCTAGCAGTGAGAGGCAGATGATAAAGTATACCTGCTCTGCCCTTCGTGGAAGTCCAGGAACAGGCACGTTCTCCTTCCCAGACCCTTTAACCCTGGAGTAACCCAGACCTATGCTTTTCACATGGAGATGAGGACCCTGGGAAGGGGCAATAACATGCTGGTGGTCTATGAAATCACATAGTATATAGTCCAAAACTGTTTATTTTTTCAGAATAATAAACACCTTAACATTTATTTTTATTAAAATTTTGCACACATTTTTAAGATAAAAATAATATAAAAGAAATAGGAAAGTGCAACTCAAACACAGGAAAAAAACAGTTCAGAGAACCTTTCTGTGAGAGGGGCCAGATGCCAGAAAGAATTCAAAGTAGCCATCATATTTATATATGTTCAAAGAACTAAAGGAAACTACACTTAAAGAAATAAAGGAGGGTGTGATGGCAATTTTTCATCAAATAGAAAATACCAATAAAGGTTTAGAATTATTAAAAAAAAAGAATCAAATGGAAATTCTGGAGTTGAAAAATGTAATAACCAAAATGAAAAATTCACTAAAGGGTCTTAATAGCAGATTTGAAGTGGCTGAAGAAAGAATCAGCAAATTTAAAAATAGATCAATGGAAATTATGCAATCTGAAGAACAGAGGAAATTTCCCAAATTTAATGAAAGACATTAGTCCACACATCCAAGAAGCTCAATAAACTCTAAATTCAATAAACACAAAATACACTGACACATTACAGTAAAAACACTGGAAGACAAAGAGATGGGAAACCCAATTAGATTAACAGTTGACTTTTCATCAGAAAGCCTGGTGGCCAGAAGGCAGTGGGATTGCATATTCAAAAGTTGAAAGAAAAAGGCTATCAAGAATACTCAGTAAAACTATTTTTCAAAAGAGATGAAATAAAGATATCTCCAGATTAAAAAAAATAGATAATTCATTGCTAGCAAACCTGCCTTGTAAGAAATACTAAAGGAAGTTCTTCAGGCTGAAAGCAAGGGACTCCGGATAGTAATCTGGATCTATAAGGAAGCAAGGAGCATCAGTAAAGCTAATCGCGTAATTATAAAAGACAGCATAAAAGCCTATTTGTTCTTTCTTCTTTTAACTGATTTTAAAAGCAATTATATAAAACTGTATAATTATATAAAACTATATAAATTATGCTGTGGGTCTACCACATATAGCAATGTAATCTATTAGACAATAACAGCACAGAGGAGTGGGTGGGGCACAGCTGGAGTCAAGTAAGAAAGTGACATCATATAAACAGGCAGACCCACACAGAAAGTCATACATAAATATTCACAGCAGTCTTATTCGTAATAGCCAAAAAGCAGAAACCCAAATGTCCATCAACTGAGGAACAGTAAATAAATGAGGTAAATCCAAACATTGAAGTGCCATTTGGCAACAAAGAATGAAGTCCTGAAACATGCTACAACTATGAACAGGAAAGACACTCTCCTAAGTGAAAAACGCCATACGCACAAGAAGAAATGGTTCCATTTATGTGAAACATCCAGAAGAGGTACAAGAAGCAGATTAGTGATTGCCTGGGGGTGGGAGCAGTGGAAGGTCACTGCCAACAAGTACGGGGTTTCTCGCTGAGTTGATGAAAATGTCCCAAAATTGACTGTGACGATGGTTGCCCACCTCCGTGAATATACCAGAGTACAGTCCGGACATGATGAGAATAAACAATATGGCTGTTCTTAAAAAACAAACAGAACCAACCATCAGGGCTGAGGCTGGCTGTTTGGGCAGCACTTGCAGGCAGTTTGCACACAGGCTGCCTCGCCCTTCCTGCCTCTGATCTATTAAATACCCAGTTTAGAGATGAAACATTAGCACTTTCAATAAACAATAGCCCTAATAATCCTATAATAAAAAATGTCAGCTTAATCATCTCTTTTCTTCTCCAGACTATAAGCTCCTCAAGGGCAAAAACTGTGTCTTACTCTTGTGTGAGTCTGCGGGGCCCAGCACAGTGCCTATCACAGGTGCTCAAGACACCTCTGCTGAATGAATGGATGAATGGATGGAAGAAAGGGTGTTTCTAGCATGGCGCTCTCACTCATGGGGGTGAGCCACACATCAACATTGCTCTGGTCACAAGTTGTGGTGAAATGCAGGTGCAGAAAGCTGGTTGTTGTGGCTCACGGTTGTGTGCACACCCACAAGAAGGCAGGCTTCCAGCCTGGCACCTGGGAAAGGCTCAGATTATAAGAGCCAATAACATCTTAGGAGGTCAGACACTCAAGAGGAGGAAGCTCCATAAAAAGACAGAAGGAACAGGTGGAGATGCTTCCCCAACCGATCCTCACTTATGTGGAAGAGCCATTCATTTGGCAAGTATCTGCTGGCATCTGTCATGTGCCAGGCAATGTTTCAGGCTCTAGACATAGCAATGAGCGAAACAGACATGGCCCTGCCCTCATCTGGCTTAAACCATAATGCAGAGGCAGATATTACACAAATTACGCAATTGAATAAATCCCACAAATAAGTTTGCAGTGGCAAACTGTGCTAAGGATGCTGACAGAGAGCGCACAGTGCTATGGAAGAGACTGACAGAGCGATGTGATTTAGTCTTGTGGGTGAGTGAGTGATGTTAGTTGAGACCTGCAAGAGGCTGCGGGGGTGAGGACAGGGGCACTGGCAGGTGAGGAAGAGTGTGCAGGCCTAGAAGACTCGCAGGAGGGCAGAAGGGCAAAGGCCAGGAGGCAGTGTAACGGGGAGTGTGGCTCAAGACAAAGCAGCAAGGTAGGCAGGAAGCCTCGCCCAGGATTTTTCACTGTATCCTAAGTTCAGCTTTACGTGTGGGGAGACTGGTGATGTCATGAAATGCGAGGAGCAAGGGAGAAAGAGAGTAAGAGGGAACCATATGAATGGTGGTGACATTTGCTGGCATGGAAATAAGGGAGAGCAGATTTGGGGGAGAAAAAGTTTGGATGTCAAGTTGTCACACTTGCTCTACCTGCAAGAGATACAAGTGGAGGTGTCAGGCAGGCAGCTGGGTAGACAGGTCTGGAGGTGACAGGAGTGGACACAGCTAGATAATCTGACAGGTGTGGGGCCTACCATGGCATCTACAACCACAGAAGCGGTGAGACCATCTCAGGAGTGAATGCAGAATGAAACAGAAGGCAGTCCGGTAAGAAAGACCAGGGAGAGGAAACCAAGCCACCAAAGAGGATGGACATGGCAAAGTGACAGATGCAGGAGGAAAACCAGAAAAAGTGAGGTCCCTGAGTCTACAAGGCCTGCAGATCTGGATGGGACTGATGGGCCAGTGACAACAGAGCCAGAAAGTGTCTGCTATGCTGGACAGCATCTCAAAAAATAACTGCTGAGCCCACGGCGAGTGTCTCAGTAAAGCATGTGGGCAGAAGCCAGACCCGCATGGCTGGGAGAGAGGAGCTGGCAGCAGAGTCAGGGCATGGGTCAAAGTGGGTGGTGTGTATCTGGTGTGTATCTGGGGGGTGTCTGAATACTGAAAGGTGGGTCCCCAGTCAATCCTGCTGACTGGTTCCCATGACTCTTATTGACACTGCTATTCAATATGTGGTTTTAAATAATGAAAACTTTCTTAAAAGTTTAAGTACGCATGTTTCTTCAGTCCACATGTGTGGTTCAGATGTCCCTAAGCTACTAGCAACTTTTTTTTTTTTAACAGTTCCAGATATCCAGGCAGTAACATTCATATTACAAATTCTAACAAAAAATATCTGTGTTTTAAGGATCAGGGCAAGGGATGTAAACTCCAAATCCTGATGCCTTTTGCCCCGTTAATTTTCATTCTCACATAGCTCAGGATTAATTTAACCTTGTCCAGCTTCTAAGAAATGGTTTTTAAAAACTAAAACCAGACTATACAAAACAGATATAACACAATTTCAAAATGTTAAACATCCCTAAATTCTCACCAGGTTTCCTTTCAAACACAGAACTGATTAAAATCAGAGGTGTGTTCACTTCTTCTGTGGAAGAAGCCCCGTGACTTCCTGTTTCAGACATGCCATGATCACCACAGAGAACCAGCAAATTGGGTAACAGAGTCTCTCTCTCCTATAAGGCAAAGGAAAAATATTTCAAGTGCATTCTGACTGAAGAGAACACATGATCTGGTTAAGAAAACAACTTTAGAGTATAGCTTTACTTTATAAATAGCAGAAATAGTTCCTCCTCAGTGAATTATATATTTTTTTCCTATCAGCTTCTAGCCAGATCAAAAGGTCAAAGTCAAATAATGTCATAAACGAAACACACAGAATCACACACAGCTCACAGAACGCAGCAGCGTTGCCCTTTGGCCTCTGCTGGCAGAGGATTTGTATTTGGTTTCTGTCTTTGCCACTTTCAAGCTGTGAGACCCTGGCACATTACCCTTCACACCTCGGTTTCCACATCTGTCAACAGAGATACTAACAGAATCTATTTCATAGGACTGTTGTGAGAATAAAACACAAAGCACGTGGAGAGAGCCCTAACCCGTGTGAGGAGTGCCTACGGGCTCCTCTGCCTGTGAAGGCTCCAGCCACTCAGCCTTTGCTGCTCCGGGACGTGCCAGCAGGCTCTGCCTGGCCCTCGCTGCGCGTCCGGCTGCAGCATACCTGCACGGGCAGCACGTGTTGGCCCTCCCTCCCTCCCCTCAAGTCTGCTCACAGCGCACACGTCCTCAAGGAAGGCTTCTCTGAAGGTGCTATTTAAAATTACGGCCTCTTCTCGGCACAGGAGAGCTGGTCCCTCCTCCTGCCCTGCTTGTCTGTGGCACCAATCACTTCCGAGCACACTTAGCATGTCTTATTTGTCTCTCCTGCCCAGGATGTAAGCTCCACGAATGGCTGTTGACTGTCTCACTGTTGCACCCAAATGTGCAGACAGAAAGAGTGATGCAGAAGGTATTCAAGAAATATTGGTCGAATGCACAAAGAAATGGGTGGAGACAACAAGAGTCACTGCTCTGCAGGGCTGCGGCGCTGCATGTGGATGGGGGCCGTGGCTGGCAGACTGACAGTAGACACGACATTCACATAGGTCACTTAAGTTCACGTGGGCAGTTTTATTTTTTCTAGGAAGTATCCATGTGAAACTCCGTCACACGATGCACTACAGCGAGCCTTACCTTCGACAGCAGCGCGGTGTGAATCCTCATCAGGACGCTATCCATCTCGCTGAGCTTGCGCCCGATCAGGGGGCTCTGGGGCCCGGAAACGTGGCCGATGTGGTCCAGCCCCAGGTAGTGGAGGATTAACACGTCCCAATCTCCTCTTTTTAATACTTTGTCCAAATGCCTCGTGACATTATTATCCACCTTTAAGGGGAAAAGGTACACACAAGCAGCTCACTTAACTTTCCCTTGATCTTGACTTCCCAAGGAAAAGGAAAAGTCATTTTAAAATCTGGGGGTTTATTTTAGATAATAGGACTTGTGGGAGTTGAGAGACAAAAAGAGCTGTCATTAAAAATAAATAAGTAAATAAACATTAGCATTAAACTTTTATTAATACTGCTTTTGTGACCCTAGGCTGTGGATCAAACATATTATACTGATAATTTAAATGAGTTATTCTGACAAAACTTTTCCTGTGGGATCACTGCTGGTCTTAACTAAAGCTGAGTAAATGAGCAAGTTAAATAGACTCCAAGTTGTCATGAAGTAACTGAGGGCAAAGGGCAGTTACTAAACACAGGACGGTACCCAGAGTTAAAGTAAGCAGGACGGTGCAGCTGCTCTTGCAGGGACAGGGATGCAGCACTCAAGGCACACATCATGGAGAGATTGGCCTGGTCAAGCCCGGACCCCTCAGCTAGCCCACCTTCCTCCCTCTGAAACACCTACAACAAAGGGTAGTGTTTCCGAGTAATGCCACATACAGCATGGGGAACTCAGACAGCACTGACAAGTAACTGCTGTGTCTGCAGAGGTCAACCTAGAACCACTGTGGCACAGACTGTCAGCATAAGCTGGACTGCACATGCTCCACCAGGCCCAGCAAATGGAGGCGCGAGGCTGCCTGACTGGATGCCAAGCACAGACACGTGGGCATGCTCCTGCCCCTGCTCCTGGGTCAACTTTTTAAGTGTGGGTCTAATCTCACTCTCTTGTTGGAAAAGCAGGGCCAAAGCCCCTTAGGACCAGGCTCTGCCCAGCTGACCACCTGTCCTCAGAGCAGGACGATGCTCCATCTGCAGAACCAAACAGCTTCGCAGATCCCAGGCAGGCTGTGGAGTCCTGCAGCTCTGCCACCTGTCCCGTCCACTTGGGAAGTCTCCACTCACCCATCAAACTCAGCTCAGCCCTTCCTGATCCTCTGTACCCCTCAAAGGATGCTCAGCTGCTCCATGCTTTGGGCTGCATAAAACTTTGCTCACAGGGTTTTAATCTCTGGGTTGGAAACAATTACGTGAAGAGATCATTTTTATAATCTCTCCATTCTACTCCTGATAAATTAATAAAAGCTGCATATAAAACAATATTGCCTCTCACTAAGTAATGGTGGTGCCAGGTTCTATCTAGTATGACAGATTTCTCTTATTTTAAAAACTGACCTCTGTGTAATCTGACACAAAAAATGAGGTTGTTCCATCATATTCTACAAAATGCTTTGGGAATAATTTAATCCATGTTTCATCTCCATAAAAGAATATTCTTTTCCCAGCTGCTTTTGCCTGTCTGATCACATTGTCTTCGAGTAGCGCAGGAGAGTTGAGGTTCCTGACGATGTCAACGAAGCCAGGGAGGCTTCCTGTCATCAGTGCCTGCAGTGGGAAACATTCAAGGGTTAGATCATGGCATCCGAAAGCACAGCAAGGCGGGCACGGAAGATCATGTTACTGGTGAAGCAGGTGAGCATGAAACTAGGGCATCCCCAGGACTGGAGGCTGAGTTAACACTAGGACAGCAATTACGGTAAAGAAGGAAAAGCTACACAGATTCTGGGCAAAAATGGCAAACTCAATAATAAAGATGTGACCATATTAGAGAACCTTTGTGGCTCAGAACAATCCTTTCAGCTGCCGAGAAGATAAAGGAGGTGGCTAGGGACATCCAGACAACAGCAGCGGCCAAAGCTACAGAGTAATAACAGGACTGAAGCACATGGCAGAACGAGGTATGCATGAAAACACGAACCTGCATATTCAAACACTCTGTCAGGTTCCCCCTCAAGATTCAGACCTGCTCCATGTGACAAGCAAACTCCACTAACTCTAACAAACTCTAAGCTCTAACCATCCAGCAATTCTAATGCCCACCTCTGAGTGAAAAATCAGGAGGAAAGCAGTCCCTAAGCGTGAACCTCCGGAATTCGCAGAGCAAACTGGGCCAGGGATGTTAGTGGGACCATCCCTTTAGCCACACCCTCAATGCTGCAGTGTATTTTCAGAGGAGGGTGACATGCCCTCATACTTTCTGACATAGAGTTGAGCATAGGACCTCAGAGGCCACAGTGATGGGCAATGGATCTCTGTGACTTGAAGTTATACAACCACCCACATGCTGGCATCAGGGGCCTCTGCGATGAAAATCAACAGGAATCTGGATAATGCCAATAGGTGTAGTGATTTTGCCAAAACTTCATTAATAGCAAATGAATACAAATATGAAATAACCAGACTTCTGAAATGCCAGAGTGAGGAGCTCAGCAAATCCTCTCCCCCAAGAGCAACAACAAAACCATTTGAAACTGTCACAATCAACCATTTCAGAACTTTGCAAAATCACCAAAATTATACAATTGAGACGTGCTTATTCAAAAAAACTACTAAATCTCGGTAAGAACGGCAAGTCCCTGCGGTGTTTTCACACAGGGCAGCTCCCATCATCACCCACCCCCGCCCCCAGCTCCAGGACACAGCGGCACGGAGGGCCTGACCTGTCGTGGACTCTAGTGAAAAGCCCCACGCCCAGGGAGGCTGTGAAAACACAATAGGGAACGCTGACATCCCACTGCCTGAGTCTTCCATGCTGGCTGCAGCAATCATGAAACCAGGCTGAAATTTAAAAAGGGTCAGATCTGAGGACTGAGGCAGCTAGAGCAGGCTTTTGTAAGCTCCCACGTAATCCCAGAATCTGGAAGACACACTGAGGAGACCAGAGGGGGCCCCAGTTACCCACTCCTTCTGGCTAAGCAGGAGGCCTTGCTGAAATAAAAAGTGAGTCAGGGAAGGGTTGAAAACTGAACAGTCTTTGAGTCTTTTCACATGTGTCCCAACCCACATAGATCCCCCAAAAGAGGGTGGACGCCCTATGGCATGATGTGTTTAAGCTCAACCTCTGACCAGGCACTGGCTGACCTCTAAGCTGTACTGAGCCAGGGGCAGCCCTCAGGAAGACCAGCGAGAATTACAAAACCAAAAAATAAACAAAAACCCTAAGCAGAGACATCAGTTGCTGCACACTCTGGGGGAGACAGACTCTGCAGAATTAGTTTAGGCAAGTCACCACACAAAGTAACAGCAACAACCGCCATGGTCCCTAGGGTGGGGGATCGGAATCGGAGCTGAGGCGGGGGCTGCAGGGACATGCGCATTTGTTAAACCTCGTCACAGTAACACAAAAATATGTGCACTTTACTGTAGGAAATTATATCCCAGTAAAGTTATTTTTTTTAAATATGACCTTCCCTCAGCCCAAAATTCTACTCCTAAAAGGCAACCAGTTACTTTTAGTAAGTACCCTTTGAGACTCTTTGCTGTATATATACAAATACAAATATACAAAGGTACACATTTTTACCAAAATGGCAGCAAACTATACAAACTATTCTGCAACTTGCTTTTGTTTTTCCATTAATAACATATCACAAATCTCTTTCCCCAGGAAACATACAACTACTTTATCTTTCTTTAAACAGCTACAAGTATTCCAGCATGTAGACACACAATAACATATTTAACCAAGACCATTTTAATGGACAGTTTTTTCATTTTTTTTTTGATACAGAGTCTCACTCTGTTGCCAGGACTAGAGTGCCATGGCATCAGCCTAGCTCACAGCAACCTCAAACTCCTGGGCTCAAGTGATTCTCCTGCCTCAGCCTCCCGAGTAGCTGGGATTACAGGCATGCGCCACCATGCCTGGCTAATTTTTTCCATATATTTTTAGTTGTCCAGCTAATTTCTTTCTATTTTTAGTAGAGACGGGGTCTTGCTCTTGCTCAAGCTGGTGTTGAACTCCTGAGCTCAAACGATCTTCCCGCCTCGGCCTCTCGGAGTGCTAGGATTACAGGCGTGAGCCACCACGCCTGGCCGTGGACGCTTATTTTTAAAAACTTCCGTGGAAGTGCCATTTGAGCTGAGACCTGAAGTTTGAAAAGTGTTGGAGGTGAGGTGGGGTTTTCCAGGGGAAAACACTGCAAATTGCAGAGGGCCCAGGCAGAAAGGAGCAGCAAACCTGAGGAGCTGAGCTGTGTGTGATCTTCATGGGTGAAAGACACCGGCAGAAGAAAAGTGGCTCCACTGAGGACACAGGGGTCAGCAGGAACGAGACCACACAGAGCCTCGGGGCCAGGGTCAAGGTGTTCAGTGTTCAAGCCAGGCAGAGGATAAGCCACCAAAGGGCTGTAAGAAGTAGAGTGGCATGCTGTGCTTTGTATCTGGATGGGACTGGGGTCCTGGGGACTTCTAGAGTTCAGGCTAGAGACCACAGCAGCCTGGACTGCGGTGATGGCAGTGGTGACACGTGCTCAGTCGACTTACATTCACATCCGCAGTATTAGGAGAACCTTTTCGCCTCCTTGCTGTGAGGAGTAGATATTAGCAATCTTTAGTTTCCCTGTTCTGATTACTATTATAGTAAAGTTAAGAATTTTTTCATATGTTTACTGGCCATTTTACTTTCTCCCTTTGTGGATTTCTTTACATACTTGGCCCAGTTTCCATCAGATTGTCTGTCCTTGATTTGAACCTCTTTACATAGCACAGACTTAACATCTTGTTGTCATGGATGCTGCGAATAATTTTTTAAGTTTATCGTTAGTTGACTTTGTCTGTAATGTCTTAGCCATATAAAAGATTTCTGTGTTCATGTAGTTGAATCTGTTAATTCTTTCCTTTGTGGCTCTTACAAGGCACTTCCCTCCTCCTCACACTAGCTTGGGCTCCCACTGATATTTGTAAAAAGGGCAGGGACTACCGTAGCCCCTCACCCCAGGAAGCATGCAGGTGCCAATGGGTTGCAGCTCGCTGTCCTAGGAAATCTAAGGGAGGGCTTGAGTCTGTCAATAAATGCCAGCTATTATTATGACTATAAAGTCCTGGAAGAAAAGAAAGGCATTCAGGCCGGTTCTCCTCTGCAGGGAAAACTAGCCTCTACCCTGTCTGTGGAGTACATTTTCTACACTTTCCAAATAAAACTCACTTTCACTTAAAAAGAAAAAAAAAGGCAGCATTCAAAAATTATACACTTCTAAAACAAAGCTGCTGCAGGATCTTAGCAAGTGAAAGCACACTGGGGACGTCAGTGTTAAGACATCGGGACCAGCATTTAGTGCCAATGGTATCCACACCAGGAGATTAACTAAGCCCCTTCTCCTATTGGAGGCAGGACAGGGGAAAGTTCCTCAGCCAACACTACCCAATCCCACCAAATCCAGAGCTGTGTAGCCCTAACTCCAGCTATGGACTTCCTGTTCTAGCTCCTCCTTGGTGGGGACCGAGGAGCAAAAATCTGCAGAGGACTGAAAACAAAACACTTGCTTTGGGGTGAGGCTCCCCAGCAAAGGTGAAATGAAGCAGATGGGCTGGAGACAGGCAGCCCTAAGAACCACCCTGCCAATGTGCTGGTCTAAACAGAACCCGGAGCCTACATACTCACTTATACATTTTCTCAAATCTGCCCAGAGCCCTAGTAACAGAATAAACGAGAAAACGGCTCCTTCCACACTTCTGTGCAGCAGATAAAGAAACTGGAGTTCCTGACGATCCAGAGCCTGGATGCCTTTCTTCCAGCTTTCTCCGGACTAGTTTCAGCAGAACAGCAACCCTTGACAGGCCTCTTGTCTAGAGCACTGTGTGGTACACAGCAGATGCTCAGTAAATGTTGCTGAATGAAGGACACACGACATCCAAAAGTGGCAGAGAGAGTAGGAGCCTCAAGAAAAAAGCCAGTGAACAATCTGGCACTGGCCTTGTTCCAATCCTAGACTGCTCTTTTTATCCAGGGAACATTTGCTGAGCACTTACAAATGCTGCCCTCAAGTCTTAAATCAGTAAGTGGCTCCTTCTCACCAAAGAGTAAAGTGTCACATGATCAGCCATAGATGCAAGGCTCAGTCGGAGACTTTTATGCCATCTTAACATGCAATGTATCCACAAACTTTTAAACTCCTCTGCTGCTTTCTGTCCCCACCTCTTTACTCATCCTTCCAGTCTCAGCTTCAGTGTAATTTCCTCAGACAGGCTTTTTTGTCGCTCTAATCATAACTGAACCCTCCCACCCAGCACTGAGCATCACACCCTGTTCTGTTTCCTCATGTGCTAATCACGCTTTATAACTGCAGATTTATTTGTATGCTCATTTGTTTAATGGCTATGTATCTCACTAAACACTAAAAGCTCCATGAAGGCAGAGATACAATTCTTCCCTAACTGTATACCCATTAAAGTAACAGCACATAGTACTTGCTCAATAAACAGTTTTTGAGGCAATCAACAAAGCTTTACTTTTTTCTTTACCTGTGGTTCTTGGGTAAAGCACTACATACTTCAAAGCCATGCTCACTAGGCTGACCGCCTGAAGGTTATATAGCAGCAACGGTCAAGCTGTTTTGATCGTTATGTGCTATATTACAATTTGGGATGAGTCATTTAAACTGATCTGAGTTTGCTTCCTCATCTATAAAGTCAAGGAACTGAACTTGATAACCCTAAGGGCTCCTTTCAGGATTATAACTGACCCACTGATGATTAAAGAAGAAAACAGGTTACCGAGGAGGGTATCTCTGGTGTTAGGCTGGCCTGGACAATCTAGCTCTAAATCCTCCATAATTCTCATGAAGCATGAACTACTTGGCAAGGGGCACAAATCGTGGGTCTCAGTTCAACCCTATCTGTGAGGCTCCTCCAGCATTCTATTGTACCAGCTAATTTGATAGCACCAAACAAATTTCCACTTAGTTAAAACTGGCAACTCTAAGTCAAAGATTACAGAAAATCCCTCTAAACCTTCAAAAGAGCCAAACCATGATTCATAAAACATTAAGGCAAACCTACCTTGATACGAGGCATAGTAACCGTAGGTGGCTTTGCTTCCGCCACAAAACTGTGAGATGCTCCTTTTTCCACAAGGTAAGTTGTGTAGGGCATAAATTTCACACCCTTTGACCCAAACACAAAATCATCTCTCAAGGCATCTATCAGAACAATAACAACTTTACTGAAGAGAGGCGGTGGGAGCTTGGTCCAGTTAGAACTGGATCCTAAGGGTTTGAAAGGAAAAAAAGGAAATTGAAGTTTAAACTTAGCGTTCAAGCACCTTTATGATCTAGCTTCTGCCTACTTCTCCAGCACATAGTCTGCCATATCTGGACCCAAAAGAAGGAGGCCTGTACTTGGCAGGCAGTACTGGGAGGAGGGAGTGCTAATGGCAAGTAATCTTAGGGCACCCTAGATGAAAGTAGTGAATTGCCCTTAGCATGGTGAAGAGTACTGGGACAGGGGAGTCCCTAGATAAGGGTACTGGAATGGGTGGGACATTTAGGGAGCTTGACCTAAAACACTGTGCTGCAGATAAGGGATTAGCGAGCATTTACAAACACTGTTTACATGGTCAGTGGCTGGTATTGTGTGCATCTGGTCCAGAACCGGAGCGCCTTTACCTGGTGTGTATTGCTGGGTAGGTGAGGGCTAAGCAAGGGCTTAATGCAGGGGCCTTAGTCACTGGGCGGGGAAGGTTTTGGAGGAATGTCACAGAAGAAAACGCAAGGGGGTCAGCAGGAATCTTATCTGTTGTGTCCTATTGGGCAAACGGGGTGCCGGCAACAGAGAGTGACCCAAAGGGCTCCTCAGGAAAGAGGAGGAGGAGTCACAGAATGGGTAGAGCTAAAGAGGGGCGGGATACCAGGTATGGAGAGCTTACTTTGTGGTGATGGGGAAGGAAGGTCGAGGTGGGGCCAGTACTGGTGGTTGCCACAAAGTTATAGGATACAGAAAAAAAACTGGGGAGGTTTAAAAAGGGGAGGAGGGGGACCACAATGGAAGAGACCACAGGGGAACACCGAGATTCAGAAAAAGGGTCCTCTGGGGGAAGTGGGGCCCTGGGAGCGGAGACGCCCGGGGAGGTGTCCGTACCCGCCGAGGGTTCGGGCGGTGGGGGCTCTGCTCGCCGCTCCGCCCTGGCAGAGGAACGAACGGGAGCTGGGAAGAATCCCCGAAGGAAAACTGCGACCCCCAGCACCTCGATCGCCACGCAACAGGCAGCGAAGGTCCCGGAGCCCAGCCGCATCGTGCACACCGCCGAGCCGGGATGCAGGAACCAGCAACACTCCGCGCCTGGCCCAGCCGCAGCCACTTCCGGCGAGAGCTGACAGGTCTGATGAGCGCCGGCTCCCTCCGTTGCGTCACTTCCGCAGGCGCGCCGGAAATACGACAGGGACGGGACTCCCAGGCGCTCTACGGCTGCCTTCCCCGCGAGTCCCCGCCCCGGGAGCCGTGCGCCCGTGAGTCAGGGTGTTTTTAATTTTTAATTTGTAATTGACACGTTGTAATTGTACATATTTATGGAGTACAATTTGATATTTCTGTACATATATGTTGGGTAATGATCACATCAGGGTAGTTAGCGTGTCCATCACCTCATGCATGTCATGCCTTTGCGGGGAGAACTTGCAAAAGCCTCTCGGCGATTTGGTGAGGTACCTTACTGTCAGCCAAAGTCACCCTGCTGTGCGCTAAACCCCGGAACATATTGCGCCCATTGACCAAGCCCTCATCCTCCTCTCCCCTGCTCTCCAGTCTCTGATGACCACTGTTCTACTCTCTGCTTCCAGGAGACCTCCTTGGGATACTTTAGATTCCATATGTGAGTGAGATCATGCAGTGTTTGTCTTTCTGTGTCTGGATTATTTCACTTAATGTGACGCCCTCCAGGTTTATCCATGTTGTTGCAGATGACAGGATTTCATTCTTTTTATGGCTAAATAATACTACATCGTGTATATATGTCATATTTTCTTTATCGATTCACCCATTGTTAGACATTTAGGTTGATTCTGTATCTTGGCTGTTGTGACTAGTGCCGCAATGAACATGGGAGTACAGTTATCTCTTCAACATAACTGATTTCTTTTCCTTTGGATATATACACAGTAATGAGATTGATGGTAATATGGTAGTTCTAATTTTAATTTTTTGTGGAACTGCAATACTATTTTCCATAACAGCTGTGCCGACTTTCAATCCCACCAACAGTGTGTAAGTGTTCACTTTTCTCCATATCCTCACCAACACTTGTTTTATTTTGTCTTTTTGATAATATCTATTCTGCTAATAACTGGAGTGAGGTGGTATATCATTTTGGATTTGCATTTCCCTGATAATGAGGGATGTTGAGCATTTTTTCATATACCTCTTGGTCATTTGTATGTTACTATTTAAGAAATGTCTATTAAGGTCTTTTGCCCATTTTTTAATCAAGTTATTTGTTTTTTGCTGTTAAATTTTTTATATGTTCTGGTTATTAACCTCTCATCGGGTGCAAATATTTTCTTCTGCCAATGTTGCTTTACGCGAATGATCTGGGTGAGGAGAGATGAGAGGAACAGTGGTGAGAATGGCTGTACGCAGACAGAGTTAGGCGGATAATGGAATATAATTCCCAAATCCATAGGCAGATCTCTAAAAGCTGCCTATGGCTCCGCTCCAGTCTTCACCCTCCCAACACTCTCGCATACTACCTGTAATGTAGCTGAAGTGCTCTGTGTCCACACTGTGAACCTACACAGTGGCACTTCCTGCAGGCACACTGCTCCAGTCTTCACCCTCCCAACACTCTCGCATACTGCCTGTAATGTATCTGAAGTGCTCTGTGTCCACACTGTGAACCTACACAGTGGCACTTCCTGCAGGCACACTGCTCCAGTCTTCACCCTCCCAACACTTTCGCATACTGCCTGTAATGTATCTGAAGTGCTCTGTGTCCACACTGTGAACCTATATGGTGGCACTTCCTGCAGGCACACTGTGGAGGCATTTCTGTTGCCTCATCACCGTAGGCGGCAGCTGTTTTTCTTTATGCGTTCACTGGATACTTGCTAGATGGGGGGCACAGTCACAAGGCTTTTATTTGACTTATTTCACACCCTCAGAACCACCTGACAGCTCAGGCTAACACTGTCGTCCTCCTTTGTCAGGTGGGGAGATGAAGGCATGGAGGACACAGGCATGACGCAGTCAGTGCTGCCAGCCTCCTGGGCTCTCTATCCAGTAGAATTATATTATACTGTGGGTTGTCTTGTGACACATTTTCTCAGGTTTTTTTTTTTTATCTGACAATGTCTTTATTTTTCCTTCATATTAAAAAAAAAATTTCTGCTGGAGAGAGAATCCTTCCTATCAGCATGGTCCCTCCCAGAGCCCCCAGCCCCTTGGCCCTGCCTGTGCTCACAAAGTGCCTCCACTTCTTGGGGGGCGATGTCCTCAGCCAGTGCCCACCGCGTGGCTGTCCCTGCTCCTGCTGCCAAAGGCCAGGCCTGCCCGTGTGGCTTCGATGAGGGTGCAGTCTGTGGGGACGATTGGGGGTGCAGGCATCACTTCGGAGGAGAGCCTGGGCCTGGTGGGTAGGGGCTGGGTGGGGGAGGGCAAGTGTGAGGCTGGGAGGGGTGAGGATGGGAGGGGTTAAGGAGGGGAGGGGGTGGGAGTTAGGGTTGGAGTTGGGCTAGAGTTGGAGCTAGGGCTTGGTTTAGGGTTAGGGTTTGGGGTTTTGGGCCAGTGCTAGGTTTAGGATTTTAGGGTCAAGGTTAGGGTTAGGGGTTTAAGATTAAGGCTAGGGTTGATGATCCAATGGTTAGCTATAGGCTAAGGTTGGGGTTTAGGATTACAGGGGCAGGCTCAGCTCACAGAGCTGTGTGTCTCTAACACCCTTGATTGGCTTCCTTTGTAATCTGTCACCTGTAATCTCAAAGCTTCCTTAACCTGGCAGCTCAGCCAAGGGCTTCTCTGTGTACACGAGGGTCATCATCAGGTCCCATTTCCCTTGGAAACTTGTTCATAATTCCCCATATTATTGTGTAATGTTTCCAGAGAGATCTGGCTCTCTGGTATGTACTTAAAATTCCTTGGCCTCCAGTTAAGAAGTAGATTTTTTAGCAACCTTTGATTCTCTTCTTCATGCATTCTTCTAGCAGAGCCACCTCCTCACGGAGATTACTGTTTCTGGTTGCTTTTACAAGCTACTTTTACAATTTTTAAGTTTTTCCAGGTTTTTGGTCCCTGGTTAGATTTAGGTTTAAAGGTTGGAGTTAGGGTAGTGTTCATGGTTAGAGTTGGGGTTAGGATTGGGTTTGATATGGGTTAAGGTCACCGTGATCACCTGGAAAGTGGCTGGGCAGCAGTGGCTTTCTGCTTGCTCAATAACTCTGTCTCATGCAAGACTCTCAGGGTTATTAAAAAACAAACAAGCAAACAACTCTGTCTCTTAGAAATCTGTCTCTTAGGAACCATGTCGGCTGCAAGGGGTCTGACAGCCTTTCCGCTTGGCTTGCTGGAGTCCCCACTATCTTCTGTGTCCCCATCACATCCTGGCAGTGAAGAGTAGTGGGGGCCTGGGGTTGCAGGGTTTCTCAGCATCTGCAGGAAGGAGGGCAGCCTGTCAAGGGTGCTGCCTTCATTGGAGGGCAGTGGGTGTGGCCCGGCCAGGTTCCTTGCAGTCCCCTGAAAAGAGGGAATTGGCGATAGGGAGCTGGTGAGATAGGGCTGCTGCTGACAGCGGTACCCACATTTCACGGAAGCGGGAGTCACATAGGCAGTTGGGGACAGTTTTCTGATGTCACCCAACTCTTCTGATGGGCACAGTGGCAGTGAGGGGAAACTAAATGGGATCCCACGGTCTCCTGGAAGCTTAGGGAAGTAGTGTTTTTGTTGAGATCCTCAGTGTCTGCTGGAGAGTGGGGCATCAGAGATGCATTTTGCCAGGCCCTGTTTGCATCCTGGACTGGGGAGCAAAAGGAGAGGGTGTCAGTTAGGGTTAGGGTGTTGGGGTTAGGGCTAGAATTAGGGGTTAGAGTTAGGGGCTAGGGCTAGGGCTGGGACTGGGGGAGGGTTAGGAAGGGCTAAGGGTTAGGGGTAGGAGTTAGGGTTAGGGATAAAGTCAGGGTTTAGGGTTAGGATTAGGTTTGGTTAGGGTTAGGGTTAGGATTGGGTTTAAGGTTAGGGTTAGGGTTTGTGCTGCCTGGTTTGGTTTTAATTCTCCCTTTCTGGGGTGCTCTTACTTCAATTGTCAGGGTCAGGAAGGAACTGGGTGCTCACTGTAGAGAAGTGTGGGGTGAGGGAGTCATGTGGGTTCCATCCCCGCCCTACCCACTGCTCTCTGCCATCCCCAGCCCAGAAAGACTCAAACTCTCCTCTTTCCCCTTGTAGCACTGATGAGCTCAACCAATATGTCTAAGAAGAACTTTACTAAAAACTGAGGGAAATGAAGAAAATACAGTTGGCATAGAAATAAATAGTCAAGGGCATATTCTTTTTTTTTTTTTTCCTTTTTGAGACAGAGTCTCACTCTGTTGCCTGGGCTAGAGTGCTGTGGCATCAGCTTAGCTCACAGCAACCTCAAACTCCTGGGCTCCAGCGATCCTCCTGCCTCAACCTCCCGAGTAGCTGGAACTACAGGCATGTGCCATCATGCCCGGCTAATTTTTTATATATATGTTTTTAGTTGTCCAGCTAATTTCTTTCTATTTTTAGTAGAGACAGGGTCTTGCTCTTGCTCAGGCTGGTTACGAACTTCTGAACTCAAACAATCCGCCCGCCTCAGCCTCCCAGAGTGCTAGGATTACAAGCGCGAGCCACCAGGCCTGGCCCAAGGGCATATTGATCATAGATAATGGGTGTCTGGCCTCAGTCGGCTGGTGGGCAGCACTGGCTTGTCTGCGGGCCCCCCTGGTCCCTGCAGCTGCCCAGCGGGGGTGCGGAGGGTGTGTGGGAGGCTGATGAAGTGCACAGTAGGTTCTCTGCTGTGCAGCCCCATGCAGTTGGTGCTGCCCACTGGTCTCTTCCACCTGGAGCCTCCACTCAGCCCTCCTCAATGTCACTCTGGACACAGATAGAATGAGATGCCATTGGCCACAGACCAGGTGCTTCCTCTGTCCTGACCATGCCTGGCTCTGGAGATGCCACAGGGGCGGCGTTCCCTGCCCCTCCACTTGCAAGGGGTCTCCAGGCCCCTCATCCACCTGGTCCCACCCGGTATGGGGCTGTGCCACACTCCAGAACCATCCCCACCTCTAACAGCAGCCGAGTGAGAGCCGCTGGGGCTTCTGCTGTTCCCCACCCAGTGGGGCTGGCCCACATCCACGCAAGTCCTAACTTCTGCATGGGCGGCTGCAGTTCCCAGGGGCGTCTGACCCCAAAGGGAGCCCCGTGGTGGGGTGTCGCTCCATGAATTAATATCAAATGTGTTTGGGGACAGGATTTGTCTTAGGAGTTTTGCAGAGCTTTGCCCTGAAGGAATGTGTGAACGTGTAGGTTTGCATTTCAAATGCTGTTACACACGGAAGGGCATCTCTGAAAGGCAGTAGTGGCTGTATCCCACAAGGCGCCACGTTTCTCAGACCTGAGGGTTTGGATTTGCTTTGTAAAGCACAAGTGAATCTGTTAAAAACTACGGGCTGAGAGCTGGCAATGGAGTGCCCTCCGGAACAGACAGCTTCCCGAATGGCTAAAGCAAAGCTCTTGTTTAAACCACTCTAGACTACCTGTCTCCATTCACAATAACCTAGTAAACATGGAGCCAATACATC